>JAGVVM010005715.1:0-27285 GCA_019149425.1 Psidium friedrichsthalianum | reverse complement strand
AGTTGGCATCGTTTTGCCATCCACGCTAGCCGTAACAATACGCGTTATACTCCGACCTTAACCCGTGGAGCAATAAATCTTCTCATCCTTGGTCTCAAACATGGCATTAATGAGGATCCAATGTGGAAATTTATTCACAAATAGATTGACTTTGGAGAAATATTACTTACATCATATTATGTTGCAACACCGCACAATAGTTCGTTCTTCAACCTTTGCAATTGGCGGCATTTTTTATTCCTTGCAACATTCCACGAATGTTATCCCATACCTCCTATTGGAGTCTTCGCATCTGATATGTTGCAACAATTGTCTTCATAGTTACAACAGGGTGTAAAAACCTTACCAGCTTTGATGTTCCCATTTTCCTCATTCGGCATCATTCATTGTTGGTGTTGTGTTCCTACCTGCCAGCGATATCCCACAAGTTTTGACCCAGCAAGTAATACTCTTGCATGGGTCTCTACATTTTTATAATTGGATCTATTGAGCTTCCTCGATGCTAT
This sequence comes from Psidium friedrichsthalianum, assembly GCA_019149425.1. Taxonomy (NCBI): domain Eukaryota; kingdom Viridiplantae; phylum Streptophyta; class Magnoliopsida; order Myrtales; family Myrtaceae; genus Psidium; species Psidium friedrichsthalianum. The sequence goes on along the minus strand of JAGVVM010005715.1, from coordinate 26,779 downwards.
TCATCCGAACTTGAGAAATCCATCTCTGACTTGAATTATTCTCGCACTATCCAAGTAAGCTTGTCCCTAACAATCGATCACAATCCCTGACTGTGCACTAGTAGAATTTTAGCGTAATTCGATCCTTACTGTCGGTGCATGCATAATGGTCCCTGACCACTTGTCTTCACATAATCATAGCTCTGGATAGGTCCCCCAGCTCCTGCTTTGATACCAACTTTGTAGAGATTAAGTGATAATCTCATTTAAATCAACTTATTTATTATAATCACTCAATTTACACGACCCTCACAAGTACATAAAATGCTCTCTCTCAACTCACCACCCTCTCTAATTTGAACTCTTAACAACCCGCAGACCAAATATGAGCACTAGCCCCTATTTATAGCCTACCTACTTCCTACACACTTCGCGACTATTACTGTTGACACCTAATTTTAATTTCAATTTTCATGCACAAAATAAAAATAAAATAAAAATAATTCAAGAGTTTCAGTAATTTGGGTATTCAATCCAGATAGAGTTTCGGTGGATATGGACTCTAATGATCTAATGGCTCAAAGTAAATCCAATCTAGTTAGGATTACTAATCCTACGGCTCAAAAATATCCTATTCCTACTAGGACTTGTGGTCTAAGGTCTATATAAGTGAGCCATTAGCTCAAGGTCAGAGGGTGGAGGAAAAATCAGAAAATACACGTGAGATTTGAGAGGCAAGAGGGGAGAAGGAAAGGCTCTGGTTCTCATTGTCTGATAATCCTTCTAGCCAGACCTTTCCAGCGTCATCAACCTGGCTTTTCTCCTTGGTGCTTGGCTTGCTTGCTGCTTTTGAACCTCTTTGCGATTCGGGGCTCGATTCAAGCTTAAAAGGTGCAAATTTTGGGCGAATTTACATTTTGTGCACTTGCTGGAATTCTGCTAAAAAGCGGGGATTCATCCGCGCCATACAGATTTCTTGGACGTGCTCAATTCCTTGGTGCCAACCGATTTAGGGAATTCGCTTGGTGCTCGAGTTTTTTTCGAGTTCAAACTAGGTAAGTTTCTAATCTCAAGATATTCTGAAAATCTTTGCTTTAATTTGTTTCTCTATGGATGAAGCATATTTTTTTAGAGATCTTATGTTATAAATTGGTTAATTCAAACTTGAATCTAAACCATGTGGATAATTGCTTAATTTGAAGACTTGATCCTTGAGTGCCTAATCTGAATTTTTTTAAAAAAATTAGATCATGTTTCGTGGATAATGTCATATTTCTTGGATATACTGTGTGGGTTTTGGATTGTTCTCATATACTTTAAATCCCAAACCTTATCTTGAAGAGATCACTCATATCTTTCGGAATAATTGGATTATCCTGTATCCAAAATTTGAATTTTTCTCGGAATCTTAAGCATGTCATAAATCTTGTAGATAAGATATCTTGAATTGGGAATTATCTAATATTTTTCTGAATATCTCACAAGATCAATTTTCAAATCTAATGGATATAGATCTTACAGATAAGCAAAGATTATCTCCACAAATTCAGTGATCCCGTTTGATTTTTTTTCGAAATTCCATTGGCCTTGATTGCTTGATTTTACTTCCATATTTAGCATGTTTGCATTTTGTTTATTATATGTCATGTTTATTTTCATTATAAAGTTTGCACATCTTTAAACAAACATGCCCATAAACACATGCTCCCAATTGTGCCTTGTCCCTCGGTAAACGTACAAGGCAACATCTGACTTCGATCTCTAAGTACGATTGTGCCCGTACGTGTGAATTAGACATCAAATCCTCCTCTCGAGGAGCGGATTGCTAATTCCTATATAGAATTTCATGTTTTGCCCTATGTATATAGGGACGACGTAATTCTATAATATATTCACTTGCTAGCCCCAATCACGGGAAATGTTGTGAATAAATCGGAATTTCGGATTTTAAAGGTGTTTTATGGCGATATTGTTTTATTTTTGTTCAAATTTCATGTTTTTCTTGTTCTATTAAATTCCTAAAAAATCCAAAAAAGAAGTCACATTTTGTGAGAAAATCATGTTCTCTTACACCTTTTGCATGTAAAATAACCCATAGTAAGTTTAGGACTTTGAGAAATCGATTTCTTGAACTAAGTTAGGTGTTATTTAACTTTAGGATAGTATTTTACCTTAGTCTTTCATAAATCCGAAAATAAAAAAATCAATCATTTGCATGTCATATAGTTTAGGCCATGCTTTGCTACGTCATTCATTCATGCATGTCATATAGTTTAGTTGCATTGTGTCTCATTCATATCATCAATCAAAGGATTCTTCATGAAATCTGGTACCGAAAGGGCATTAATTTCTTCAAATTAATGTAATCAAGTCTCCGGACTCATTTTCTCTGGTTCGCTGAAATAAATAATTCTCCCGTTAATTTATTTAGGTTTCTAATCGACCTACCAAGAACGATTAGTGGCGGCTCCGAATTGAATAAATCTTGCATGAAAAGGACCTAAGTTGCGATTCGGTAGGACTTGGAGAGTCCGAATTAGGTTAGTTAATTTAATTAACCTGATAATCCGTTAACTTAAAGTTTTCCCAAATTTTAGGTCGTGACATTACTTGCTTAACAAGTATGGAACACTCTAGAAAGACTAGTCTAGAAATGTGAAGAAAATTCTAGAACATGGAAGAAAGATAAAGTTCTAGACTATCTAGGCAAATTTTTGAAGGTTGTAGAAAAGTTGAGGAAAAATCTAGAGAAAGAAGTTGATGCTTCTCAATATCTGACAGTGCGGTTTGTCTCTTTAGTCACCGTTCCTCTATCTTCATTAGTGTCTTTGGTTTGCTTCTCAGCTTCCTCTTTTGCTTCGATTTTCGTTCATCTGATTTGGAATTTGAAGTAGCAGTCTAGATCCTGGCGTTGTTGTTGGATTAGTTCCGAGGCTCCATAAATTGCTGGAAACTCTGGTGTGGAGCCTACTTTCGCAAGATCGGTTGCTTCTTACAAGCATTATTGGAAAGATCGAGTATTTCTTGTAATTACTTTTCTGGATAAGAATCTGTATTCTCTGTTTCTTCCATTAGATCGTAAGTGATCCTGCATCCCTGGTCAATGACCTGACATTTTCTTTTATTAGCTTTTGATTCTTCCTCTTTCTGGTGATCGCTCGTCCCACTCAGCCTGTTCCTTTTGACAGCATTCATGTGTTCTGCCATAGTAGTCGACCTTTTCTGACAGCAGAGAAACTCAATATTTATACTACGCTTCACCAGGTTTTATTTCACAAATGATGCGGCCATTGACAAGTATGTTTAGTGTTGAGATTCATGGGAAAGACCGTGGTCCACTCACCCACGTAGGCTATCGTAGCCCTTTTGACCCACATTGGATAACTCCCGAGGCAGTTATTCCTTTTAAACATGAAAAAACATTATCACGTTCTCTGCCTCATGTTAGTTCTCAAGAACAAGAAAGACGTTCTTCCAACGAAGAATAGTGACGGGAATGGAAAACGGATGATGGCAGTCTACTCCTCATCCGAACGTCATACAAACGGACAATCTCTCTCAGAGACTGCAAGAGGAACAATTAGTTTGTAGAAAATGAGATATGTCCATTATGTGATATACTTCTACAATCATTGATTAGTTTTGGACATATGAATTTCGTGTAATCTGCTCTTATGTTTATGGGATTGGTTCCCTTCATTTAGGATATCGAAATCCTAGTTTGAGACTTTGTATTTCCTTGTTTCGAGTAATGCCCTTTATATTACCACTTGTGCCCGTGGAACAATGTCTGGACATTGCCTGCGTAAATATCCAGAAATGAACACGCGGTTTGCACCAAGGTGAGAATGAGCAGCACCACGGCGGCGACCACAGATATCCCAGACCATGGGTTGCTGAAGTAGTCCCGCTTGAGAATGACCCTCCGACGGTACCAGGCAGCCTTCCACTGTTGCCACTGGTTCCGGCTGTACGCGTTCAGACTCTCACACTGGCTCGAGTAGAGGAACTCGCTGGAGTCCCTCACAGTCTCTCTGTACATGCCGTTGATGAGATGAGCCACGTCGTCCGCGCTCCCGAGCTGATTTTCCAGAATTCCGCAGCTGATTAGGATTTCGACATCTTTGGGCGTGTCGATGAGGCTGTCCAGGAGAATGACGTAGCTGCTGATGTGCTTGTACTCATGGTGACACTGCTCGTACGCAATCATGTTCCTGAAGTACGCCTCGGTCCACTCGTGCACAGCCAGGCGTTGCATCACGAGGGTCCCGTCCTTGAAGACGACATTGAGCAGGGAGGAGGTTCCCTCGCCCTTTCTGAACTTGACGCCAGCCTCTTGCAGCTCCTTTGCACTCCGAATCAGCTCGAACTTCTTGGCCTGTTTGGACATCACGCCCTTCGGGAATGAGGGCAGTTGAAGGGCTCGCACGTAGTCCACTAGGTGCCTCACCTGCGTTCTCGTGCCTGCAAGCTCATGCCCGTGCAAGACATCTTTGAAGTACTCATAACTGAGCTTGAAGAATGTGACAGTTGTCTTCAATGCGGTGAGGTCATAGAGAGTCTCGAGGACAAAGAACGGGACTTGGTTTTCCAGCAGCAGGACGTCGTGGAACACGGCGTTGCTCATCCACTGCTTGCTGAATATCTCGTCGTTCTCATCTCGGTACTCAGGGTAATGGTTCCTTATGAAAAGCTCAACTACAAAAACTGCGTCCACTAAGATCATTTCGATCAGCTGGTCGCTGCCTTGGGTGAGATTTTCTTGGTAGCACTGCCGAATGTGGTCTTCCGCTTCGCTAATCATTCTGGTACAAGCTAGAAGGTCGGCCTTGACGTGGCGGAGGAAGCCCATCATGTACCTCAGTTTGATCTCCTCCGTCAACTGGAGCACTGTCTTATCACGGTGGAACGGTCCGATGGAGACGACTTGCGGTGTGTAGGCCTCTGCTTTTTCTCTGCGGAACTTCTCAGGCACTCGATAGATGCAACACTCGGAGGACATGTGAGGCACGTTGTTCATCTTCGTTGTTATGGTAAGTGCAACTTCCTTGACAGTGTGACTCATGCCTAAACAAGTGAAAGCAAACGATTACAAGCCCATGAAACTAGAAAGAGTAAATAGGTACATTTGGGCATAATTCTATCGACATCCATTCATGTCGTGGTGATTTGGTGCATCATGACGAGAATGAATTAAGCATATGTTCTTTTTTGTCCTGTTGAAAAGAAAAACCGAGCCACAAACAACATGAAAATTATGTTTTTTCTTGTAAACAGAAGACATGTCGCGGCTCGCGGTGCATTCAATCTGTCTAAAAAATGGCACAAAGTTCTACATGGACCGAATAACGTGATCTGATTTTCATAATCTTGAAGAAACCCCTTCTCGAAAAATTCAACCTGGGGCGCTCCGGTGTGCTTCTGCCAGTCAAGTTTGGGCGATGCAGGCAAGTCCTTCACTTTCAGGAGGCCTTGTGCCTCAGCCAGTTGATGAAGAATCTGCAAAGCTTGAGAAGGGTATAAGGAAAAACCGTCAGGTCCCTGAAGCTCTCATCCCGGTGCAACAAAGTCAATTTGCGGTTTAAATCACATGGCCACAACAATAAGAGGAGATCGTGACGCCCGAAAATCTTGCTGGAACACGCATAATCTAACCTTCTATCTATCGGCTATTCTACAGGCAATGACTAAAGTCGAATGCATTCGTAGTTCTTTTACTATTTGATTTTATTATAATTGCAGCATGTGGTCACTAGACATAATGCTCTATGTCTGAACAAGAAGCACCGAGTTGAGAGATGGTGGAGAGAAAAATTAAGAAGGCTTACCTGAGAATCAAAGATCGAGAATGCGTTCTTGCTTCTTGCGGCCGTCCAGAAGTCCGGTTTGCTTTCCAGACTATATAATGAGAAACCATGCAAACCATGAAAACAGTAGCTATGGGGGAAACAAAAGAAAGATCTGATATTCTTTAACCTTCTATGAAGCATTATTATCCTATGCACACACAAAAGAAGGTCTGACTTTATCTAGACTGTTAGAGAAGTCTTTGATGCAGAAAAAGCGATAATACTTTGGTCACAGTTACACTGCAACGATAAAGTGTTCTAGTTATTCTCAATGACGCAACAGCAAAAGCACAATTCTTCTTCTCGTAATGTTTGTTCTACGTCTTTGTCTATGGTTACATTTACCCCTAGGACTAATTTAATGCTTATGGCAGGGATTAGCTCTTCTGTGCTTTTTTGGTATCAACAATTTGTTGACAATGAATACTTTTACCTAGAAACTTATGTCAAAGTTTTTCGGGAATTAATGGTTTAATAATTAGCTCCCGTTCCTTGATCGGTTTGTTGTGGTTTCCTTTGATGACATTGTGGAACCGAACACTTGAGGAGCACGTCGGACATCTTAGACAAGTCTTCCAAGTGTTACAGGAGAACGGCCTGTATGTTAAGCACGAAAAATGCGCGTCCCCACAGCAAGAGGTACCGTTCCTCGGCCACATCCTTGGGGAAGGCCAGGTACTATTGGATTCAGCAAAGATCCAGCTATCCTGGAATCGGAGCCACCGACCAAGGAGATGGAGCTGTGATGGTTCCTTGGTCTCGCCAACTACAATTCATCCAGAGTTAAGCATCACCAGGCCACTCACATAAATGCTAAAGGGTAGCCGTGGGAGTGGACGGATTGATGTCAAAAAGCGTTCAACGAACTGAAGCAGGCAATGACCGAAGTCCGTGCTCGCACTATGCAATAAGTGGTGTCCTCATGCAAGGGAAGCTTAACGCCACCGAACGATGCTACACGGTTCAAGAGCAAAGGGATGACAGCAGCGGTGCAGTACCTTCGTACATAGCGTCATTATTTCTTGGGGGCTCGTGTTTCGTCGAGAAGGATGACATTGCAAGGATCTACTTCTATACATAGAAGAAGCTCAGCCCAAAACAAGCATGATGGCAGGATGCAGAACTCGACTTACACGTTAACGTATAAGCCAGGGAATGCCAACTCTCTGGCTAATGCGCTCAGTCGAAAGATGGAGCTAATGGCAGCCAAGTAACCATGGATGGAGCAAATTAAAGAAGGGCTACAACGTGAAAACACTGCTAAAAAGCTCTTCTTGAGCATGCGCGAGCCGAAAAGATTCAGCAAGTACTGTGTGAAGGCGATTTGCTCCACACTACGGAGCAACAACTACCTGTGCCCTTGTACGAGAAGCTGCAGAAGGAGGTACTACGCAAGTGCCACGATTCCTGATGGATGGGACATCCAAGGATCTACTTCACTCTAGAACTTGTGAGGGATTGAAACTTTTGGCCTTACCTATACGACAACGTTGAAGTGTAGGTGAAGACGTGTCTTGTGTGCCAACAAGAAAAGATGGAACAGCGACGCCTGGCAGGGCTTCTCGAGCTGCTTCCCATCCCTGAACGTTCATGTTTCCGTATACTTTATTGCGAATCTGCCATAGTCCGAATGCGTCGGACTCTCATTATTGTGGTGGATCGACCGTCCAAGTCTGCGACGTTCGTATCGAGCATGGAGAATTGCGCAACCAAGCGCGTGCGAAACCAAAAATTTTATATTGAAGGCCTTTTTTTTTTTTTGTCTTTTCTTACTTTTTACTTTTAAGTTAAAAGCTATACTTCTTATATTAACCATGTAAATATGGTAGCCGTCACAAGAACAAAAGAAAAAAGGAAGTGCAAAGTTAGTGAATAGAAAGAAAAAGAAAGAGAGAAGCCGTGACGGTTTTGAGTGTTCTCAATCTCTTTATGTCATGATCTTGTGAGAAGATCATGAATTGTATTTTTATTTTTCTCAAAGACTAGTGGATTCGCAAAGTGCCTCTGCGTGAAGACGTAACTCAAGTTTAGATGAACTTCAATAATAAATTCTCTGATGTGTTTTCTGATTATGTTCTTTTATTGTTATATTATGCTGCTAGATTGTTTGCTTGGGTTATTTTCTAGAATTAGTGTGCGATTCCTAACACCAAGGAGGCCACCAGGCTATTGAAGCACGTAGTCAAATATTAGGGCATACCATAGACAATCGTGAGCGATCACAATCTCACTTCACGGGAAGGTTTTGGACATAACTCTTCAAGTTCTTGGGATCGGATTTCAACTTCTCCACGAGTTTGCACCCCTAAACCAATGGACAAACGGAAAGGATATGCACACTTGTAATTGTACCTTCAACGTTATGTGACCACAACGCAAAAGGACTAGGCAAAGCTAATCAATGTAGCCCAGTTCTCTTATAACTTGTAGCAGAGCGAGTCCACCAACAAAAGTTCCTTTGATATCACGACGCGCTACAACCACTCACACCTATCATGGCTGCAACAGGCTATCGAGGGAACAGCCCATCAGCTTACAAGTTTGCCAAGGCATGGCATGAGCAAGCTGACTCGGCACGTTCTTGTCTACATGAGGCCACGAAGCACATGAATAAGTGGGTAAAAAAAAAATGCTTGCATGTAGAGTACCAAGTTTAGGACCTCTCTTTTGGCCAAACTAGACCTCGTTCTTCAACGTGGAGATGTTCACAGGGCGTTAAATTGCCGTTATGAGTGTTGTTAGGAGTCCTGCAAAGAGTGGAGGAGGTGACATACAAGCTGGAGCTCTCACCAAAGTTAAAGGTACATCTGATGTTCCATATGAGCATGTTAAAGTCGTTTCATGTAGACTTAGAAGACTCGAACCGAGGAGAATCGTAACCTGCAGCTCTCGGGGCGAAAACCTCTTATAACCACAATGTCGGCTTCATTATGGCCAATCAGGTCATGCGAAAACGGTACTATGTGCCAAAACAAGAATACTCCATCCAATAGAAGGGTTATGGAAGCACTCTATCAATTCAAGAAACATATCGGTTCCTTCAATGCCGAGGATGCAACAAGGGCGTCGCCATATTAGGCGTGGGAGGATGTTACGGTCAAGAGCTTCTTAAGCGCAACAAACCCAGGAAGTAGGCCAAGATAGCCCATTTCACGCCCGGACCTGTCGGACGCGCAACATCCCTTCACCTACAAATTTCCTCATCGCCTGGCCAATACTGGCGACGGCCCAGGACACATCGCGGCCAGACGACAGCTAACAAATGCAACAACGGAAACGCACAACCCCTGACAAACACACATGTGGGATAAAGAGATAGAGAAAACTTAATTTACATATAACAGTAAGAGTTCTGTACAACCTGAGAGGAAGACTATCGTCTGAACCTCAAAACTTGAGTTGGCCACTAATAAAATGGAATAGGCCAAACCAAAAAGTCACTAGTCTCCATCTAGGCATCATCAAGACTACTCGTCGTCTAGCAAGGATCACTTTTCTGGATCAAACTCCTTGGATATCGGAAAACAATTAGGTCTATGGTCAAGGATCTGAAATGGCGATCAACCAAAAATACGTGAGTCGAAACTCAGTGAACACACGCCTAAACTCAATTTATAATGAAGCATATACCTCAGGCCAGAAATTTAAATCATCACATGCATGTTACAACTTCAGATCAAATAGATGCAAATGCAGATGCTCATTGGTTCTCTTGGGGTCCTCAGTGGCTCTCTAGCTCTTCCGGACTAAACCCCACCAGTGGCTCAATAGCACTTCCGGTCCCGGCCACGTCATAAACGTCTCAGGCCTGTGCCTCAACCCGTGTCTAATCACACCAAAGTTTGCACCCTTATCTCTCCAGCTACCCCGTGCCGAGCACATTCAGGCGCAAGTGCAAAACCGTGGCTCAATTAGCACTGCCGGGCTGTCACGCCCTGCATTCCCGGTGACCCCCTAGACACTGCCGGGCTGTCACGCCCCGGACCCGTCGGACGCGCAACATCCCTTCACCTGCCAATTCCTCATCGCCTGGCCAATACTGGCGACGGCCCAGGACTCGTCGCGGCCAGACGACAGCTAACAAATGCGACAGCGGAAACGCATAACCCCTGACAAACACACATGTGGGATAGAGAGATAGAGAAAACTTAATTTACATATAATAGTAAGAGTTCTTTACAACTTGGGAGGAAGACTATCATCTGAACCACAAAACCTGAGTTGGCCACTAACAAAAAGGGAATAAGCCAAACCAAAAAGTCACTAAGTCTCGTCCATGCATCCCCTGGGAACTACTCCTCCTCCTCAGACAAAGGGAACTCATCTGGATCAGTCTCCTCAAATCTCGGAGATCTAGGTTCGTCATCTGCCTGCTCAACAAACACATCGTCTGCTCCCTCGATTTCCATAACTACGTCCCCATCTACATCCAGGACATCCATCGACTCAAGGTCTACAACCTTGCCTTCAAAAGTAGCTGCATTCATCAGGCCTATCGGCCCCATTAAAAAAACTGGTATATCCAAACCCTGTAGAGGGCCCTGCCACAACTCCTGACCCCTCCGATCGTACCATCCCTCGTATCTATGAGGGACCAAAATGTCATATCCCTCGTCGACCCATACGATGCAACTATGCCGCTCATACAAAACTCCGTCCACAGCAGGATACGAAAATACCTGTGTCTCGATCTCCTGAGGGATCCCGTGCCGGACTGGGGGAATACGAATAATCATACCTACGGTCGAGGGTCTGAAATGGCGATCAGCCAAAAATATGTGAGTCGAAACTCAATGAACACACGCCTAAACTCAATATAGAATGAAGCATATGTCCCAAACCAGAACGTAAACAATCACACGCATATTGTGACTTCAGATCACACAGATGCAAATGCAGATGCTCAATGATTCTCTTGGGGTCCTCGGTGGCTCACTAGCTCTTCCAAACCAAACTCCACCGGTGGCTCAATAGCACTTCCGGTACCGGCCACGTCATAGACGTCTCAGGCCTGTGCCTCAACCCGTGTCTAATCACACCAAGGTTAGCACCCTTGTCTCTCCAGCTACCCCGTCCGAGCACGTTCAGGCGCAAGTGCAAGACCGTAGCTCAATTAGCACTGTGATCGGCACCTCCTTATCACCCCGCATTCGCGGTGGCCCCGTAGACACTGCCGGGCCATCCCGCACGGTTCTACGCACTCCGTCAAACGCACATGTCTCATGCCAGTATGCAGATCAATGATGAATATCATAGAATTCTCAATTGGCCCACCCCGTAAACACTCATGCAAGTCAACTTTGCCACATGCATTTCCCAAGATTATTCACCATAGTACACAATTGAACTCAAAATAAATCAAATATAATAACTAGGCATTTCACGTTACAAAAACTCGCATTCCAAGACCCGGTTTCCATTCTAAGTCACTTAGGCTCAAAGGGTAGCAATCTAGCACGCATGGCAATTTCTAGAGTACACAAAAAATTTACCAATTGACCCCTACGGTCAGCAATAAATAATCAACATTTGACGTCCAAGAAATTTAATATTTTTCATCATAAAATTTTCCCTACTAGTCCCTAGCATACCCGACATTCTACGTCAAGTCTAGAAATGTGCTCACCTAAAAATCCAGTTCGAGCTCGGGGACGGTGAAACGATCATGGCTCGGCTAAATGGCGAACTTGGGCGAGCAACGACGAGATCGAGCCACGCGCGACGATCGAGCTCGGGAATAACGAACGAGCTTCGAGCAATCGAGAGGACGAAGACGCAGCAACAATTTCAAGTGCAGCCGTGGAAGAGGAAGACGTAGCAGCAGCAACGGCCAAGAAATTTCGGCCGAGATGATGAGGAACTAGCTGCAAACAAACACGGGCAAAATAGGGTCATCTTTGATTCGAAATTGGGAATTCTCTAGGAGGTTTTTCACTAAACCACTTCTAGAATATCGAAGTTTGAAATCTTACGAGTACACAGGCGAAAACGGAGCTCAATTTCGACACCGGACGACCCTGAACGAGTCGATTTCCTCCGGGTGCGCGTGCAAGGACGCGAGAACCCGAGAGGAAGCAAAAGAAAATCCAGCAGCGGTCCATCCCAAGGAAAGATCGAAGAAGAAGAAAAAGAAGCACCCAACTGCAGTAGGCTCTAAGCAGCAGAAGGTGAGCTCACAAATCGCCAAAGATTCAGGCCAAAGCAGCAAAAACGAAGGGACAGCAGCACGCAGCAAGTAACGAAGAAACAAAAGGGACAATGGAGAAGAAGGAAGCCGAAGAAGAATAAGCCAGCTTTTGCAGTGTTCTCCACGTGAACAACAATATTTGGTAGCCTCTAATCATGAAATTTTGTCTTTCTTACATGGGGAATGAGCTCAGTCAAGATGGTGGAGCAGAGCAGCCGCAAGTTCAACCAAAGAAGGAGCTCCAACTTAGCTGCAATTGAGAGTGGAAATTTAAGAGGATACACGTGGGTTCAAGGGGGGATAAACTGCAGCCGAAATGGAGAAGGATAGTGGGGTCGTTCAGCAAAAATTTGGAGTAAAAAGTGGGTCCCAAAATTCTTAGTTTCTCTTATCCTCATGCGCATGGTTTGGGGAGGGGGACGTCACACGGGCCGTCCCGCACGGTTCTACACACTCCTCCAAACGCACATGTCTCATGCCAGTATGCAGATCAATGATGAACATCACAGAATTCTCAATTGGCCCATCCCGTAAACACTCATGCAAGTCAACTTTGCCACATGCATTTCTCAAAATTATTCACTAGAGCACACGATTCAACTCAAAATAAATCAAATATAATAACTAGGCATTTCACGTCACAAAAACTCGCATTTCAGAACCCGGTTTCCATTCTAAGTCACCCAGGCTTAAACGCAAGCAATATGGCACACAGGGCAATTTCTAGAGTCCACAAAAGTTACCATTTGACCCCCATGGTCAGCAATAAATAATCGACATTTGACGCCCAAGAAATTTAATATTTTTCATCATAAAATTTTCCCTACTAGTCCCTAGCATACCCGACATTCTAAGTCAAGTTTAGAAATGTGCTCACCTAAAAACCAAGTTCGAGCTCGGCGTCGGCGGAATGATCTTAGTTCAGCTAAACGGCGAACTTGGACGAGCGACGGCAACGAGCTCGGGGCACGGACAATGATCGAGCTCGAGAACGACGAACGAACTTCGAGCAATCGAGAGGACAAAGATGAAGCAGCAATTTCAAGTGCAGCCATGGAAGAGGAAGGCGTAACAGCAACAATGGCCAAGAAATTTCGGCCAAGATGATAAGGAACCAGCTGCAACCAAACACGGGCAGAATAGGGTCAACTTTGATTCAAAACTGGGAATTTTTTGGGAGGTTTTTGGCCAATCCGCTTTTAGAATATCGAAGTTTGAGGTCTTACGAGTACACAGGTGAAAACAGAGCTCGATTCAGATATCGAACGACCCCGAACGAGTCGATTTCCTCCGGGCGCGCGTACAGGAACGCGAGAACCCGAGAAGACCAAGCCAATAGAGGAGCACGAAGAAGAAGTACCAGCAGCAGATGAGTTGAAGGGAAAAAGGAAGAAGCAGCAGCAGCCCAAAAGATGGAGTTCGTGCAACAAGTTCAGCTGAAGATGGAGAAGCTCGGCTAAAAGAAAAGGGGACAGCAGCAGAGCTTTAGTCAAAGGGAATGAAGAAAGAAGAAGAAGAAGCCAACTGCTGATGATCTTTCTCCATGTGAATAGCAAGGTTAGGTGACCTCTAATCATCACATTCTTGTCTCATCTGCATGGAGAAACTTCCCAGCTGAGAAGGTTGAGCAGAGAAGCCGCAAATTCAGCTAAAGAAGGAGCTTCAACTTAACTGCAAGTGGGAGTGGAGAATTAAGAGGGCACACGTGGGTTTGAGCTGAATTTGAAAGGGATAGGCTTTGACTTTTCTTGTCTTAAGCCAGTAAATGTGAGGATGTAACAGCCCATGAACAGGCCCCATGATCGAGAATCTTCTTGTATGTAGGGTTTTATAAGAGACTCTAGAATGATACAAGGGTAATATGGGAAACGTACACATGGATATTTTAGAGTACTCCTGGAACAATATAGAAACAATCCTAGGCTCTCTGTCTTTCTTTAGTTTCTATTCCTCTACCACCACCCTTGCTAGCAGGTAATTGATTGACTAGGTTTCATCTTGGGAATTATAACTAATCTTGACAATCCCAAAATCAAATGGAATGGTGTTTAGGGCTTGATGCACAATTCGAGTATCAGGAATAGTGACATTAAGAGCCCGAAGCTTTGTTTGCAAGTCTACCTATCTTAGGACATAATCCCTAACCCCATCAAAACCATCATACCTCATGTTGAAAAGTACTTGTAGATGTGTCACAATCTCAGCATTAAACGAGACATAGTTCCTAGCCACCGAGGCTTCCATCTTATGTCTAGTAGTGCAATCAGCTGACAAACCACTATTTACCTGTTCCTGAATGGATCACTTCACAGATAATAAGTAAATCTGATTGCTCTTTTCCCAAATAGCAAAGTGTGCTTTCTCGGATTTTGTATTAGTGCCAGTGAGGACTATCAACCTATTTTCGGTAAGAGTAATAAGAACATCCGTCAACTCCATCCCAAATGGAAAAAGGATTTGTGTACCTGATTTAAAATACATCGTTCTTGAGGCGAAATAACGACAATCCTTACTCAAGTGCTTCTCCTCTATTTTCTTCTATAACACTGGCTCAATGAGACTGCACTTTCACAAACCTTATGTGAAATTACTTGTGTATCATAATTAAAAGAGAGACTTGAGTGTTATTTACAGAGTTTTCAGTCAGGTTCCCTTATTATGGGCTAAGCTCAACTCGACCTACACAAGCTAGCCCTATATTAGACTTTTTCCTTATTAGACCAACCATGAAATAGTAAATATCAATCTCAATTAATGTAGTCCACGTTAGAAAAACTCTTACACGTTTTCTATACGTTCAAATTGACACATCACTTCTCATTCCCCCGACATATTGTCCTCATAGTAAACTTGGTCGGCATCGTAGCTGGAGTCTCATACGCCATTAACGGTGGCTATCGGTCATGGGGTGCACTCTTCGGAAAGCTTTTCTTTGCCATCACCTATATCCATTCTTGAAGGGACTGTTGGGCCGGCGGAATTGTACCCCCACAATTGTGATCGTGTGGTCAATACTGCTTGCTTCCATCTTCTCTCTGCTTTTGGTGTGTATTGATCCCTTCACCTCCGGCCCCACGAAAGCTGCTACGAAAGGTCGATGTGGCATCTGTTGGTTATGTCTTAAGGATCATCCAAAGTTGTTTCGTTTGTTTAAATTGTAGTCGTTAGCTAGCTGTTTTTCTTTTACTCAGTCAACAAGAAAATAGGAGTTTGTTGTGTTCTGTTCCTATTTTGTTGCTGATTAGTGGTGTAGTGGTCTTTGTTAGTTGCTAAGTTAGTGCATTCAGTTTTTGGCTATTTTTTAAAGGGTTATGTACTCTTCTCGAATCAATTAGCTTGCTGTGAATGAAAGTCAGTTTTCTCCAGCTCTGTTCTTCTATTGCTCTTTCTGCAAATTGTGAGAAACAGAATAGTTTTTCTGCTCATCTGCAGAAAGCTGAAACACTGAGTGTTGGTGAGGTATTAAACTTGAGTTTGAGTGTATTGAGTGTTAAGAGTAGCTGGAAATAACAGTGGTATCAGAGCCCTATTGATCTTAAGGAACTTGTGAGAGAGTGCTAATTCGAAGAAAAGCAAGAAAGATGGAGCAAACTGATGTACCTGCTGCCTCATTCTCAACTATCACAGCTCCAATCTTCAATGGAGACAACTACAGGCATGGGCAGTGAAGATGCAAGCTTTCATGGAGGGTGCAGACCTATGGGAAGCTGTGGAAGAGGATTACGAGGTTGCTGATCTACCTAACAACTCAACTATCAATCAAATCAGGTACCATAAAGAGAGGGTGACCTGAAAAGCAAAGGCAAAATCTTGCTTTTTTTCTGCTGTCTCTTCAACCATATTTACTAGAATCATGAAAAAGAATTCAGCACATGATATATGGAATTATTTGAAGGAAGAGTATGAAGGGGATGAGAGAGTGAAAGGGATGAAGGTGCTGAATTTGTTAAGAGAGTTTGAAAGGCAACAGATGAAGGAGAGTGAGACTGTGAAAGAGTTTGTTGATAGGCTAGTTGATATAGCCAATAAGATAAGGCTGCTAGGGACTGATATAGATGATAAAAGGCTGGTTCAAAAGATTTTGGTTGCAGTGCCTGAAAGGTTTGAAGCAGCCATTGCTTCCCTTGAGAACACTAAGGATGTTTCAGACATCAAACTTGCTGAAGTCCTAAGTGCTCTACAGGCTCATGAGCAAAGGAGGCTTATGAGGAAGAATGAGCCTATTGAAAGTGCCCTGCAAGCCAAGCTAAAACTGAATATTGCAGAAAAGGAAGAGGATGGAATCAGAATAGAAGACATGGTGAGGCCAGTCATAGTCATGGCCAAGGAGGATCAAGCAGTGGTGGACAAGACAGGAAGTGGAATGCAGTTCCATGTAAGCATTGTGGGAAGAAAAACCACCCTCATTTCAAGTGTTGGAGAAGATCAGATGTAAAGTGCAGGAGGTGTCACAAGATGGGTCATGTTGAGGCCATTTGCAGGGAGAAGCATCAACAACAGCAAGCTGAAAGTCAAACTGCAGTAGCCAGTGAAGTGGAGCACCTGTTCGTTGCCTCCTGCTTCATTTCAAATGCATCTAGAGATGGATGGCTCGTGGACAGTGGTTGCACCAACCATATGACAGGTGATGAAGGGCTATTCAGCAATCTAGACAAATCTATGAAGTCTAAAGTCAGGATTGGCAATGGAGAACGCATAGAAGTAGAAGGCAAAGGTGATGTAGTGCTTGAAGGTTCTGGTGGTGCTAAGCTTATCACAGAGGTTATGTTTGTGCCAAAGATAGATCAGAACCTGCTGAGTGTGGGTCAATTAGTAGAGAAGGGGTTGAAGGTTGTGTTTGAAAAGAGTGAATGTGCCATAGGAGATGAGAATGGTCATATCCTATTTAGGATTCCTATGAGGAACAAGTGTTTTACATTTGATCCAGTTGATGGGAATTATGAAGCCATGAAGAGCATACAAGATGAGGAGGAGTTATGGCATAAAAGACTGGGTCATTTCCATAGCAAGGGGCTACAATACTTGCAGCAAAATGAAATGGCAGTGGGGCTACCTATGTTGCAGAAGGAAGTAACTGGCTGTAGAGCATGTTTGCAAGGCAAGCAAGTGAGGATTCCTTTCAAAAGGTCAAATTGGAGGGCTAGTGAGAAGCTGCAACTAATTCACACTGATGTGTGTGGTCCAATGCCAGAGGAATCACTGAATGGCAGCAAATATTTCATCATTTTCATAGATGATCACACTAGAATGTGCTGGGTGTACTTCATGAAGACCAAGGCTGAAGTTGATGAGATCTTTTTGAGGTTCAAAAGAGAAGCAGAGGAGAAGAGTGGCTGTAATATCAAGGCTATTAGGTCAGACAATGGAGGAGAATACACCTCAGGCAGATTCAAGGCTATATGTGATGATGCAGGGATCAAGCACCAGCTCACTATACCATACACTCCACAACAAAATGGAATGAGTGAAAAGAAGAACAGAAGTATCATGGAGATGGCCAGATGCATGCTACACGAGAAAGAACTCCCTAAGAAGTTCTGGGCTGAGGCTGCCAACACTGCAGTCTTTCTTCTGAATAGACTACCTACTAAAGCTCTCAACAAGCAAACACCATTTGAAGCATGGCATGGATACAAGCCTAAGGTGAGTAACCTGAAAGTGTTTGGTTGCATCAGCTATTCATCGATTCCTTCTGTTAAGAGAGATAAGCTTGATCAAAGAGGAGAAGCATGTATCTTTGTGGGGTATAGCTTGCAATCTAAAGCTTATAGAGTTTATCATCCTGCTAGCAACAAGATTGTGGTATGTATAGATGTGAGCTTTATGGAAGATAAGAAGTGGGACTGGTCTGTGGAAGGAAGCAAGGCTGAAAAGAATGCAGTATATCAAGATGATATGCCATTGCAGGTTAAACCAAATGAAGTGGAGGTCGAGGATCTAGTTGATCATGCTCCTGCAAGGGGCACAAGGTCTCTTGCTGAAATTTTTGAGAGATGCAATACAACTATGCTTGAACCAGCTAGCTATGAGGAAACAAGTCAAGATGTGAAATGGTGTGCTGCAATGGAAGAAGAAATAAGAATGATTGAGAAAAACCAGACATGGAATCTGGTTGAGAGGCTTAAAAGCAAAAAGGTGATTGGAATGAAGTGGGTATTTATGACAAAGTTGAATCATGACGGCTCAGTGCATAAGCACAAAGCAAGACTTGTTGTCAAAGGCTATGCGCAGGTATGGGAAGTCGACTACTCTGAGACATTTGCTCCAGTGGCAAGGTTGGACACCATAAGGATGTTGCTGGCAATTGCTGCACAAAAGGGCTGGCAGGTATTTTAGCTGGATGTGAAGTCAGCTTTCCTGAATGGAGAGCTAGTGGAGGAGATATATGTTGAGCAACCTGATGGTTTTGTAGTGAGAGGCAAGGAAGATCATGTGTGTAAGTTAAGGAAAGCCTTGTATGGCTTGAAGCAGGCTCCAAGAGCCTGGTATAGTAGAATTGATAAGCATCTGCACGAACTAGGGTTTAAAAGAAGCTTGAGTGAAGTGACCCTATATGTGAAGAAAGGTGTGAAAGGTGTAGCGATTGTCTCTCTTTATGTTGATGATCTTTTGGTTACTGGTGACTGTGAGGAACAGATTGCAGAACTGAAGAGAGGACTGATGAAGCGATTTGAAATGACTGATCTTGGACTAATGTCCTTCTTTCTGGGAATGGAGGTGCAACAGAGGAAAGGTGAGGTATTCATCTGTCAAAAGAAATACCTAAGAGAGATCTTAAAGAGGTTTGAGATGGAGGAATGCAGAAGTGTAAGCACTCCTATGAATCTAAAGGAGAAGCTGCAAAAGACTGAAGGAGCTGAGCCGGCTGATGAAGGATTATACAGGAGTTTAGTTGGTTGCTTGATGTATCTAACTGCAACAAGACCAGATATCTTGTATGCAGTAGGTGTGCTTTCAAAATTCCTAAGTTGTGCTAGTGAAGAGCACTTGGTAGCTACAAAAAAAGTGATTAGATACCTGAAAGGCACTCAGTCGTTTGGTGTCAAGTTCACTAAAGTGAACAATTGCAAGTTGCGAGGCTTTATTGACAGTGATTGGGCTGGTTCAGTCGAAGATATGAGGAGTACAATTGGTTTTTGTTTTACTTTGGGATCTGGATGTTTCACATGGAGCTCAAAGAAACAAGAAATAGTTGCTCAGTCCACTGCAGAAGCTGAGTTTCTAGCAGCTACAGCAGCAGCCAATCATGCAATATGGCTGAGAAAGCTGATGCAGGATCTGGAGATGGAAGTTGAAGGACCAACTGAGATACTTGTGGATAACCAAGCTGCATTAGCTATATCTCAGAACCTTGTCTTTCATGGGAGAACCAAGCATTTCAAGATCAAATTTTACTATCTGAGGGAAGTGCAACAAGAAGGTGCCGTGAAGCTACTTTATTGCAAAACAGAAGATCAGGTGGCTGATGTGTTTACTAAGCCATTGCAAGTAAGCAGGCTTGAGTTACTGAAGAAGAAGGTTGGAATGTGTTCTTCTCCTTAAGCCAAAGAGGAGTATGTTGGTTATGTCTTAAGGATCATCCAAAGTTGTTTCGTTTGTTTAAATTTTAGTCATTAGCTGGCTATTTTTCTTTTACTCAGTCAACAAGAAAATAGGAGTTTGTTGTGTTCTGTTCCTATTTTGTTGCTGATTAGTGGTATAGTGGTCTTTGTTAGTTGCTAAGTTAGTGCATTCAGTTTTTGGCTATTTTTTAAAGGGTTATGTACTCTTTTCGAATCAATTAGCTTGCTGTGAATGAAAGTCAGTTTTCTCCAGCTCTATTCTTCTATTGCTCTTTCTGCAAATTGTGAGAAACAGAATAGTTTTTCTGCTCATCTGCAGAAAGCTGAAACACTAAGTGTTGGTGAGGTATTAAACTTGAGTTTGAGTGTATTGAGTGTTAAGAGTAGCTGGAAATAACAGCATCAACTGTTACTCAGGAGAAACCTTTGTTTCTGGTGCTGGCAAGGGCCGACTACTTCCCACTTCTTGTGATGTAAATAATAGAGATACAGTGCCGCCAATCAGGTCCATGCAACGAAGTAATTCATGTTACGTCTTGGAGGGGTATCTATGCTTATCGTTATTTGTTGCTCCAGCTTGAAATTTGTGTATTCATTAGTCATGGAGTTCTCGATAGTCCTTCAAGGAGATTGCTCAATTAATCGTCTATACATACTTCAGTATATTCTTATATAAAGTGCATCCAGCGGCTGAAAAAAAGTTCGGCCTCAAAGTTGTCCCCAGAGCGCCCCCACCCTGCCCTACCCTGCCCGCCCCGCATCGAGCCACGGCGGTGGCGGAAATCCATCCCTCCACAGGGCGGGTATGGGCACTTTGATCTCCAGCCCCACCCTACCCAATGTCTTTCATAGCCATGACACTACAAGAATATGAATCAAAGACACATCACTTCACTCCAAACTATATCTCAAACGTCCATATTGTTAGAGTAATTAAATATTAAATCATGTCTTGCTGTGATCTCTCCTCTCCTTGCTGATGTTTAGTTGCTGCTGTTTAGTTGCTGCCTCGATGCTTCGTTTCGTCTGCTGTCTTGCTCTTACAAGATCTAGTTGCTGGTGGCTAGGACCTGTGTATACTTTAGAGATTTCTTGTGCCAGTTGCTTGTATTCTGCTTGTTTTGGCTATTGTGCTAGCCTGTTCTTCTTCGGCCTCCTGTTGTTGGCTTTTTATATTTCGGGTTGCCCTGTTTCTGGGTTGTTCCTTTCTGTTTTGTCTCTTTGTTTGGACCCACACCCTTGCATCCTCGAGGACATTGTTTTGTAACCCTGGGTACGAGGTTCGTGTTTGGTCTCATTTTGTAACTGCGCTGTGATTAGCTAATTTATTGCTTACATTACCCAAAAAAAAATTCACGCCTTCATCTAAAAGCTTAAACTTTTGGAATAGTTGGCAGTGGTCCTATCAAATCTTACATGGTATCAAAGCAGGAGGTCCTGAGTTCAAATCTTTCCAGCCCCCTATTTGTCTACCCAATTATATATTTACACGCTTAGTACTAGGCAAAAAGATCAGAAAGATCAAACTAAGTATGAGGGGGAGTATTCTTTAATCCAACAGTTTAAGCTTTTGGACCAATTAGCAATCCCATCAAATCTTACACGTATGATCCGAAACGCAATTTTTGAGACATTAAAGTCGACTTTTCTCCTCCTATACTGAGAAGAGCCTCACAACGTACATCCAATGCACCATTGTCATTCCAACGAAAAGAATTCACAACATCATAACTCATTTTGGACCAGTTAGCAATCCCATCAAATCTTACACGTATGATCCGAAACGCAATTTTTTAGACATTAAAGTCGATTTTTCTCCTCCTATACTGAGAAGAGCCTCATAACGTGCATCCAATGCACCATTGCCGTTCCAACGAAAAGAATTCACAACATCATAACTCACCTTGGAGATCGTGACAATCAAGTCGATGGCGAGCACAACCTCCCAAGTACGAAAAAGATGCAAAACCGGAAAGACGAAGTAAAATTTCATCACTGTGCAGTCGATAAATATAGTATTTCTCAGTAACTGCCCTATAAAACTCCAGGGTTCTATTTATCACACTACACCACAGAAAATAAAAAAAATTTCATAAGTTTAGACCAAAATAGGAATCTTTTCCATTTTCTTTTTCTTTTTTATTTCCCTATTTGGAGGAAGACATAGAATGGAATATAAATATATGGACTCAGACAAAGAAACTGGTGGTCGCTCAAATGAAAACCCGAAAGTAGCTTAGAAATAGGCTTTGATTCTTTTGTTAGATATTACTATTAGAAATTAGTTTAGTTTCATTTTGCTAGTATACATATAGTTTAGGGACTAACGAGTACCGTTAAGGCTTTGACCTCGTTTTGGTTTAGGTAGATTAATCCTTTAGAAAAGCAAATAAACTCCATTTGAACTAAGCTCGTGGGGGTGCTAAATTAGGTAGAGGTGTCAATGGAGAAAATATTGGGTGGGTCGGGCCAACGCGTGTCCGTGCGTCCCAGACCACGTGTCCTCTCCTAGAGGAGAGAGACAGAGACAAGAGATAGAGGAGAGAGAGAAGCAGAACAAAGGAGAGAGAGGGAGGAAGGGATAGGAGAGGACATGTGTCCTCTCCTGATTGGCCAGGGCGCATTGGTCCTGACCCACCTAATATTTTTCCATGTCAATGGGTAGAGTAGAGTTAGGTTTTCATGGTACCCGGCCCCACCCAACCCTTAAAAGGTGTGTGCAGTACCTGCCCCAACCCGAATGCATTGCAAAACAAATATCGGGTCCGTCCAAATTGGGTTTTCAATTTTTTTTTGGGTTGTTTTTTTTTGGGGGGGGGGGGGGGGCGCCCGAGGTTGTGTGGTGGTTTCAAGGTCAAATGGACCAAAGAAAATCGCAGCCTACAATCTCTAACGTCTTTCATTTAGTTCTTCAGTAGATGAGGCTGGGGGGTCATCTCCCTCACATCTCGGCAATCATTAGCATGGCAAAATTAAGTCCTCTCTTTTGTATAACATGATACTTGCTTCCCCATAACCATTAGTCAGGACCTCGAACAACTAAAAACCATTATTAACGTGATGTCTGACTACACATGCAAACAGAGCAACACGCCACATAGTATAGAGATAACAGGACCTGTAAAACCAATAACAGCACAGAGTGAAGTCTTTTATCATGCACATAGACAGTGGAAAGAATTCAATTCAAACCCACCAATCTCTCCATACTTGTGCGTTGCCCCCCACCGAATCAATAAGCCAATTTATCCAAACGCAAAAGGACACAACTGCTGGACCTAAAACATTGCATTTAGCACGTTGCTCGCAGTCAATTCTAAAACATTCATCGTGAATCTGTAAACAAAGTAGGCCATTTTCCATTCAATTCTACAGTAAATAAGGATTGGGGGGCCATCTCTGCCACTGCTTTACTCCTCATCACCTATTCCAATCCCAACACCAGCAGCAGAAATATCACATCCCATAAGCATCCCAAACTTAGTCCAGTGCTTTTCGTCTCAAATGCAAAATAATGAATCTTTGCTCAACTAAAGTCAACATACCAAAGTGAAATGAAGAAGACAACAATCAGTAAGTAGTAAATCTCTTCCTTCTTTCTATGACACTAGAAGCAATCGTTTCAGACATTTTCTATCTATGACACTTAGAACCTGCAAATTTTTATTACAATCAGAAATGTAATCTCAACAGCTTGAGAGAAGGCACTTCATCACTGGAGAGCTAAAGAAAAAGGAGAAACTAATACCTGGCTACTAATGATGTATGGATGAAACAAATGTGCACAGTAAGTAGCAGATGGTGATGAATCTTAATAGTGCTCTGCATGCAAACCATTTTACGTATTCGAAACAATTCGCCAGTATGTGTTTTGCCACTTATTCGAAACAATTCGCCAGTATGTAAAATGAAAGCAACAAAAATCGCAACAGAAAGGTTTTCTTGACAACTCGCATATTCATAAGAGCATAGGAAACTTGAAGAGAGCAATGAACTCAAATATTGCAGGGTTGAATTTGCGGATGATCCATAAAAATGCTCAGACTCCACTACCTCTAATTGTTCACCAACGGAGAAAGGGAAGACAGGGTAATACATACACATTTTCCATCGCTTCAATCACATCCACTTCCCTAAATGTCATGCTCTTAAGCAATCAAACAGAGGAAAATCAAGCTACGATGGAACAAATTCGGGTTTATCATCAAGTTAGAAATTAGATGGGCAAAAGACAGACCTTCTTGGGTATGTGGCCTGGCACATGAGAGGGTTGCCGTCAAAAGTCAACAGCACCCAAAATACACCCAACATCCAGCATTGGTCACAATCCATGATAACTTTACCACATGACAGCTTCGAAAGGGTAATCTCATATCCTAAGCAACTGCCCGAAGAGAGAGGAGCTTCAATTTAGTGACAAGTGCGGGACGGACCACATCAACAGCAATTCAGAACGCAAAGGCTAGATGCAAAGATTAGTCGCATTGAATCGGATGCACCGATTCGGAATTGATAAATTCTTCAAGAATAATCTATGGTAATGAGCTGGAATGGCAATACTAGTCCTCTTGGTCAATATCTGATGTAGGAATTAGCAGCTTCTGAAAGCTCACATCGAGCTCTAGAGCTCTATTTGAACACGTGAAGGATATCTTGAGTCCCTACGCTGTTGGTGGAAGGAAGCAAAGTCAACGAGGGAAATTTCTGAAACTACAGAGCCGGCGAACGCAGAGAGTAGAAATTGCAAAGCAAGCAGTCCCAAATTAGGTTTTCGTTTAAAATCCCTCACCCCCTATGCCGCCAGCGCCCATCGGCCACGCTTGGGCAACAGCGATTCAAAATGTAGAGAAGAAATGCCAAGATTAGTCGCATTCAATCGGATGCACCAAAAGAGCATTGATTAGATAGCTAGTGTGAATCTTAGTTAACAAATGTCGGCTAGGTCTCCCTCATGTGGGTAACCCAGCAACTTTATTTTATTGTTTAAAAAAAAAAGAAAAAGAGGAGACAAGAGTTAATAAGGGAGTTAATGTGTGTTGGTGTGTGTAAGTGTGTGTGAGTTTCTCTTTGTGCAGAGAAGAAGAGAGTGAGAAAGAGAGTTCTTACAGAGTATTTACCAGAGGGTCTGCGAGGGAGAGAAGAGAAAAGAGGAAGAATTTTTGCAATCCAAATTGACGGCCAAACATGACGGAATTGGCCCAAATTTGGATATGCTGTTCGTGAGGCCGAGATCTACATGTTGATGGTTCTCGTTTGTTGAGATTCTCCTCCGAATTCTCCAATCGCGATTAGGTTTTTCTGACCTCTTGTGTATTATTCCACCTTTGTGGTGATGAAATATTGTTGTAATGTTGATGTAGAGCCTCTAGTGTGTGACTAGAGATATATCCTGTTGCAATCCTGCTATTCTTGGTGATAGTAGTGAGGATTTTGAGTCGTTCGTGGTTTTCCCGTTTCGGGTTTTTCACGTAAATCTTGGTATGTTGTTTTTATCATTCCGCATTAGAATATTTTGACTGGATATAATTGTTGGTTGTTGCTGGATTCAGTCGGTGAAATCAGGGGATATTTTTTGATCCTGGAATTGGCTTAATTAGGCGAAGTGCTACCCGTTTTTCCCCAACAGAGTGGTATCAGAGCTTGTGTTTAGATTTTAGTGTTAAATGGAAGAATCAAGTAGCACCAGTGTTTAAGTTGAATGCCTCTAATTATTCTATATGGAAGCCTCGGATAGAAGACATGTTATATTACAAAGATTTGTTTGATCCCATCGACGGTAACGAAGCTCAGAAGACAAGGAAGACAAAGACTAGGAGCGAATGAATCGGAAGACGGTTGGGTTTATTCGGCAATGGATTGATGATAGTGTATTTCATCATGTTGCTCAATAAACCCAAAGCGGATGCTTTGTGGAGAAAAACTACAAGATCTCTATGAGAAGAAGAACCCCGCAAAATAAAGCTTTTCTAGTCAAACGACTTGTGAACTTGAGATATAAGAAGGAAAGTAGTATGTCGGAACATTTGAGTGAATTTCAAGATGTTGTAAATCAATTGACAAATCTTGAGATTGACTTAGGTGATGAATTGCAATAATGTTTATTGCTTGGTACTCTTCCTGATAGTTGGGATACATTGGTTGTGGCATTAAATAATTCAGCTCCTTGTGGTGTGCTTTCTATGAGCATGGTTAAAGAAAGCTTGTTCAATGAAGAAATAAGAAGAAAAGGCTTGAATTATGCTTCTAGATCGGAGGCACTTGTCATAGCAAAAAACAGGTGAAGAAGTCAATCAAGAAAGTTTCAAAATAATGACAGGGGCAAGTCAAGAGAAAGATCGAAGGCAGGCCCGAGAAGAAATGTGAAGTGCTACAATTGTGGCAAGATGGGACATTATGCTAAAGAGTGCTGGCAACCAAAGAGAGATAAATCTCATGATAGAAATGGAGATAAAAAGAAAGAAGAAAATCAAGTTACAACAGCAGCTGCATCCGATGGTGATATTGTCTTCATTTGTGATGATGGTTACGTAAACCTTACATGTCAAGACTCTAGCTGGGTTGTTGATTCTGCAGCTTCTTTCATGTCACCTCACGGCGTGATTATTTTACATCTTATCGCAGCGGTGATTTCGGTTGTGTTAGATGGGAAACAGTGGTGTTTCTAAGTTATTGGCATGGGGAGATGTTCACTTGGAGACTAATGTGGGATGCAATTTGCTTTTAAGAAATGTGAGACATGTTCCGGATATTCGACTGCAGTTGATCTCTACAGGTGCCGGATGCGATGGCTACGGCAGTTTTTTCTATGATGGCAAATGGAATTGACTAAAGGCTCTATGGTAGTGGCAAAAGGCAAAAAGACATGCACTCTCTACACCATGGAAGCAAAGCTGATCAGAGAAGAGGTAAATGCAGTGGAGGACTCCCTCAGTTGATTTCTGGCATATGAGGCTTAGTCATCTAGCGAGAAAGGACTTGAGACTCTTGCTAGGAAGAATTTTCTACTATTGAAGGAGAAAAATCTGACAAAATGTACTCATGGATAATGGGTAAGCAACATCGATTTCTCATTTCAGAGTTTCCTCCACACACAAAAATCTAATGTACTTGATCTAGTTACACACTGATGTTTGGTGCATGATGCTAGAACCACTTGGCGGTGCACTAATTTGTGACATTTATCGATGATTACTCTAGAAAGT
>JAGVVM010005714.1:0-27055 GCA_019149425.1 Psidium friedrichsthalianum | reverse complement strand
TCTACCAGTGATCTCAACACTACACTATGACTCTGTGTCCACACGCAACATTTGAAAACCACTGGGATCCCGACAAATCGCTAATGATCTAATTCGATTCTAAAGCTTTGTTTACCCTGCACTCTTGCACCACCATAAAACATGACTTCCTTGGTACTAGTACTAGAGAATTTAGACAAGTCCATTCAACAAAAAATCATCTAAATCCCGGTCTTATTTCGTCATCTATTATCTAGCATACAAAATGAGCACCCTCCAAAGAAAACAAGACAATGGGGTGAAACGAACTCTCCAAACAAGATGTTGCTCAAACTACTTGATCGAACGTTCCCCTTTCATAATAACAATGTGATAAGATACCAATTTCACTTCCTAGGGAAGTTTTGCTATGAGACCATTGCGACATGCCGGCTAGGTTATTTCATAGTCCCACGATGGTTCTACAAAGTGCCAAACTCGCAATTCATTCAGGCTCAAACATCTACAAGCCAAACCCCGTGTACCAATACAAGAAGGTGCACTCACACGCGCGATTATGCGCCAATCGAATTAAAGCTAATTCAAGCTCGATGGACAAACAAAGAGGTAGCTCCCAGTTCCCAACCAATTCCATACTCAGCACGGAAAGTCAACTTAACGATATCAAGACTATCCATTTCCAAAGGCAATTGTGCCCCGTGATTCATACTTGCACACGATCACGCGATTTCACGGACCAGAGTCTCCGATCACAGCACACAGCCCATAACCTCAACATAAACTGCTGAACAAGGCGAGTAAAAAAGACCGTGGTCGAGCGAACTCAGCAGGTGCGACGTGTCAGGAGCTCACTTTTAACATTTCGGCGGGAATTCGCCATTTCTGTGTACAGAGGATGCGGTGAGCCCGCACCCGTTCTACATTTGATGACGTCCCACCCGGGCTTCACAGCGTGTTAACCTCCAACCCGCAAGTCTTGCACGCCTATTACAAATCACCACCACCTCAATATCAAAACCCACAAAAGCACAAAATAGCCGAACTACAGACTCGGGAACCACTGAAGCATCAAAACAGAATACATGATCGAGAAGAAGAAGACGAAACGCTTAATGTTTGTAATATTGTCCTCCACACGATTTAGCTGCTTCGGACTCACCAGGTATTACACTTACAGGCTGACATGGTCCCTGGACTCGGCTCTTGGGGCTTTGGTGCATACTGGGGTGTAGCTGAAGTGCCGGAGATTTCTTCCAGATCTCAATGCTGGAGAAGAGTGGCACCGAACGTCTCGCGAGGGCTTATGCCGCTTTTGTGTTCTAATCGTGGGCTACCGGCCCACATTATAACAAAGTATCTCACATTGTGTTGGGCCCATTTCGACTGGATATCGGATCCATCGGAATCGGACCGAGATGGATTATTATACGGTTTCATCCACCCAATTTGTCGTTTGATTACCAAACCATCTTTACCTCTGTGATGAAAGCACTTTGAACAAAGACCCTTTTGTCTATATTTTGTAAACTCAATTCCTCCAAAACTCTCCCAAACACATCTTAATTATATCCCAATCCAAACCAATGACCTTTTTTTTTTTCCTATCGATTTCGATTCAATATCATCAAGCTGAGAGGAGGCCAGTGGTCGCGAGGCGACGACTATGATGCGTTCAAGGAGAGGCGAGTCAGGTGGCGATGCGAGACAGATCACAGAACACCAGAGCACCTAAGGTCATCCATCGAAGAAGGAGATGCGAACACATAGAGGAGAGGTCACTAGTCAGAGGCTCAAAGCAAAGATGAGGGAGTAGAGATCGCAAAATTAGGGTTGGGTCTTTCTTATTTTGACTTTTTTGGCCCTTAAAAATGATAAGTTGCCGAACTTACCCACCCCCAGACACACTGTGTCCGTCCTGTTGACCACGTTTTTTTGGCTCTGCGAAAAAACACCCTAGGAGGACTGTCTGTGCTACAAAGCAAGTGTCTCAATAATCCAGATCTAAATTTCCAAAACAAGCCACATTCATATGGAGGAAAATTCCAAAAAGTCCTAAAATTTATTGCATTTTTATCAAATCATTTTAAATCTTTTAATTTTTTTATATTGAGTCCTAAATCTTATTTTATGTTTTGCCAATTGAGTCTATTCGATTAATTTTGGCCAAAAATCATTAACGTGGACGCCGCCATCGATTAGAGAAACTTTTAACAATATCCAAATATCTTTTGAATTATTTATCTATTTATTCGTTGTTTCTTTTATTTTCCTTTTTTCTTTTATCTGTTTTCCTTCTTAACTTTTTTTTCTTCTTTCCTCATCGGCATCACTAGGCCTCATCGATGATGACGGAGGTCGTGGCCATCAATGAGGCCTGGTGATGGTTGGTTGGGGGAAAAATAGGAAAAAAAAATTAAGAAGGGAAACAGAATAAAGGAAAAAAAAAAAAAATTGAAAAAATATTAAAATTTGTTAAAATTATCTGTGTCAATGCTGGCCACACCCTATAGGAGTTTACGTCCACATCAGTGATTTCATCTAAAGTTATCTAATAAATTCAATGACAAAATATGAAAAGGTTGATGATTTAGTTGATAAAATTAAATAATTTATCACTTTTTGAATAATTTTAAGGATAGCGACTGGCCCTACTTGTCACTGACGAAAAGACAGTCCGGGCTAATCTCAACGCCTTTCGAGACAGACGAGCTCGCATCCTTGTCAAGGGACCCAGGCACTGTAGCCTATTGACTGCCCCTCAAGTCAAACAGATCAACATCTCTGAAATCAATGGCCTGGACTGTCAGAGCTCATTCTGCTCCTCCGATGGCAGGACATGGGAGCACACCGAAGTTAGCGGTTCGCTTTTGGGAGTGCTTTAGGGTTTTTGCCTAGGTTGGGACTGCAGCCGGCAAGACCAGACAACAGATGTGTGTCGATTCTCGAACGAACATGGAATGCTTAGCAGAAAAAGAAGAGGACAGAGACTAGCTCCTCCCTCGAACGTTAATTGCATGAATCGAGTGGAAAGTCACAACTTTTCATAACATGGATCTCATGATAATTAAGGGTTAAAGCCGCTCATGACCTATGGACCATGATCCACACACGTATTTTGCGATAGTTTGTTTGTAAAATAAACAAAGCGATGCCTTCTTTCTTGTCCTACATAGTATAGGTGAATGAGTGTGAGCCAAAATATTAATAAGAGACTTTTCTAATTTTTCAAATTAAGATAATTTGGTAAGTGTGTTGCACCCTATTATACCGCTGGGTGCGCGATTACTAGGCGTAGGCGGTCATACGACTTCTGGAGAGCTGTTTTTTACAATTTTTCCATAGTGCAAACTACGATAAAGCTTCTTTTTGCTGGGGGCAGTAAACGAAAACAAAGGAGATAGCTACTGTGTTCAGTAGATTTAGATTTTGTTCCCAGAAACTGGTCCCGACTAAACAACAAAGTTTGACATAATTCTCGTCTTTTGTCGTAACCATATACCAGGAGCAGGCTGTTCATTTTTCTCACTGCGTTTGTGCATTGGCTTTTGCAGCTGTCTTGCCACATTCATAATTGCAGAGAGAAAGAGAGAGAGTCGCTGTTCCTTCTTCAATGGGCTTAAATGAAAGGGCTCGCTCTCTCTCTCTCTCTCTCTCCCTCTCTACTAAACTATCATGAAGATTCCCTGCGCTTCATTTGATTATCGCTCGGAACTAGACAGCAAATGCATTGATTCTAATTTAATTATCAGATAACTGCATTTGTATGTGCTGTGATGATATAAGGGTTTTGTCAAACACGATTAACAATACTTTATCTATGTGATCTCTCTCTAACATGTCTGATCTGTTCATAGAACATATCCTTTTCATTGACGAGGTTAACCAGTGTTCAGAAAGTACTCGTTAACAAGATCCATAGCATAATATAAGGAATAGAAGGCCAGCAGATGGGGCCTTACTTGATGTATGTGGACAAAACGATCTCTATGTATGGATATAATCATCGGTGAAGAAGAAATATGATTAACTTTATTTATCAAAAAAACAAAAAGGAGAAAAGAAGAGGAGGGAGTTCTTTTGGGTAACTTTGTTAACCAGCGTGTCCCAAGACTTCGATTAAGTTACGTCTATGCGCACGTCTTAGGACATTAGGGCAAGAAAAAAGTTAGCTCTACATGTTTCAGCGCCTTATGAAATGTGATAACTACACGTATCTTGACTCACTCCAATGTGTCTTGATTACTGTGTTGAGAGAAAACAGTTGTTAGTCAAGCTCCTTTCTGCTAAGCACACTTAATTAATGGACAAAGGCTTTCTCGTTTAAGCAGTTGATGCAGTAATTTTGTCCATTTCTTATGCACGCATGGTTGGGGGATTAAAGTATTGTCGAATGCTCGGTGGCCCTTGGGATTTAAAGTACACTGGTGGAAATCTGCATGAGCTAAAAATAACATGGAAATGTCAGAAACTTTCGCGCTCAAAGTATGTCACATCTCATCCCCTTATCCATAGGTCATGGAATGTCTAATGACCGGTTGAACTTGATACTAGAAGTTTAGCGCCATGGGCAAAATCATCACCTTTGTTTTTTCCTTGGAAAAATAGTGAATTGGGTCGTACCCTTTTTTCAAATATCTTTTGAAAGTCGAGATGTTCATTCGTGACATGAAACAAAAATATGATTTCAAACATAAAATGAATCTATTGAAAGAAATCTAAACTTGACACGATTAATCCGAGATTTACAACTTGACATTTTGATATATTCTTCACAAGAAAGAGTACATCTATCGCATACAAAAGATAATGACATGAATGCGATATTTGATGATATGACAGTATTTAACAACTCTATACTATAAAAGAAGAAAAGTACATTCAAATTTTTCTTGGCTTAAAACTTTAAATTTCAATTATTGAAATTGATCAAGCCGATATTTCTATTCCTTGATATTGTAAGTTCAAAAATGATTAGTAACTCTAGTAATTTGCTGATTGAATAGATGGCTCGCCTGTTTAGGACTCGAATATGGGATTAGGAGGGAAAAAAAATACTTAACTCCACGGTGAAGCAAGTTGTGCCTGAGCTCAGACAGACAAACCAGCATTGGAGACATTTAATCTCCAGGCTATAGCTTGTCAAAACCTGGGAATACCCAAATCATATTTAAATTTCCCTTTTCCGTAATTAAGTGGCTAATTAAGCCAAGACCCTAGTGTCTTCTCCCCCATTAATGAGCTCTTCAATTACCGAGAAACATGGAGTAAATCCATGCAAAATTGATGTGTGACAAAATGGCTTCCGACTTGGTGTGACCTTCTTTTATCTAAGCAATATCTGGTTTCGCATTAATTACGCGTCTCTAATGCCCGAGAAGACAACATGTTCCCGAGTAGTAAATGGAACATGCGGCAGTCCTCAGTTTTGATTTGCCGATATGGAGGCGCTTCATAGGTGTAAGAGAGTGTAGGGCTAGCCTTCACATTAAAGATGAAATTTAAGTAGTCTCTGCGTGTGATGTGAGCTTACTCGACGGCTTGGAAGATGAAGTATAGTTTGATTTTCCCTTTTGGACAGGACAGTGCTCGATGTGGGTATATCACGGCTTGGGGGTTTCGTGACCCAACCAACTAAATGAATAGCCTAGATGATGGACAAGATTTGACGTGTCCTGGACTTAAGAGCTTTCATGAGGATTCAAGAATAGTTCTGGGGACTTTATGTGAAATGTATATTCAAGATACTTCTTGTATTTGATGGGGGTAGGTAGTAGCAATTTGTATTTGTAACGGTCGAGGGTAGTTTGGGAGAGGAGATCTCAACTGTTTCATCAAGGGGTGATCAACGGATTGGAAGGTCTCGTGTATAAATAAAGGTGTTCTTCCTTTCATTGTATTATTCAAATTCTCTCCCAGAGCTTCTCTTTCTAAACACTTTCTCCCTTTATGACCTGGATAAATTAATGTGTAATCGATCCTTGGGAAAATGCTCAACATAGGTGACTCAATGAACTAAAGAAAGCCTAAGTTGCATCATAGCCTCGATTTCAAGTATCAGCCCGTGACAGGTAGGTTTTGATCATGGGCACACTCAAATGCCGTTCGTGGAAAGGAAAAAAAAATGTTTGGATCCTAGGCCTTCACATCGGGACCCTTCGAGAGATCACGCTCCATTATCCAAGACAGAACAAGAGAACTTGGCTCACGAACGTTCGTGTCGTGGTTTTGGTGCTGCTCGATGATGAAAATGGACTTGGTCTACTGGTGGAATGGAAGTCCCTAGTACAATTAAAAGCGGTAGCCATGTTCAACGTCGACGTTCCATTCTCTATCTTGCGCAACCCTGCATTTGTCATGACGGTTTACCGTTTCGCCACCATTAGCTAATTGTCGGAACTTGAGACAACTCGGTAGCCGAGCCATCATGAAATGTCAGAGTTTCAACTAATCAGGTTAATCCTCTCCGGATATACGATTGTCAGTACACTTGCTTCAACTGTGGAGGAGTATTTCCATAGAAAGGATATGTCCCTATCCTTTTTTTTTTTTTTCCTCATTTCCTTCCGATCCATGCATGGATCAGATGTTGAGATGCACCTGTTAAGTGTACCAGAGAAGTTTCAAGTTAAAGAATTAATGTAGTAGGAGTAGTTAATATATCCAGGTTGACACATAATACATCGACTTAAACTTTTAAGTGAAAGTGGCTCAAATCGAATATATTGAAAGACTAGGAATTGAGCTTCCTTTAAGCGATTTTCCCAATGGATGTATCGGACTTCTAACTCGTACAACGGAGAGGACGTGCCAGCCTCTCCTGCGGCATTAAGACCATGCATGCTGATGCTGCAGCAATGCAGCAGCAACGCAGTAACTCCGCCCGATTTGGGCAAAGACGGAGCCGAATCCTGTCTCTGATTCTGC
Organism: Psidium friedrichsthalianum; assembly: GCA_019149425.1. Taxonomy (NCBI): domain Eukaryota; kingdom Viridiplantae; phylum Streptophyta; class Magnoliopsida; order Myrtales; family Myrtaceae; genus Psidium; species Psidium friedrichsthalianum. The sequence continues at coordinate 20,152 of JAGVVM010005714.1, read as the reverse complement.
TTAAAACGAGTGAGACAAAAATTCATGAAGACCCACCTCATCATGACTACGACGTCGCTCGATGGCGCAGCCTCCTAAACTTTCAAAATCCCAGACGGGACGGAGGGCCCATCATCAATTGAGTTTTGATATCTTCGGCTCATCGAGCGAGCGCCGCGCCCTCTGGAGCGATCTGATTATGATCCCGCAGCTTATTAAAGCCAGGGACCGACGTCACACTAGTCGAATCCTACGGGCACTTGCGTATCCCAGCGTGAACAACTTTCAATGTGGATCTCTCTCTCTCTCTGTCTCACAGAGGCTAGACTTTACTAGTCCTACTGATCACGAGTTAATATCAAGGCCACTGGTCCTCCATTAAGGAATTGCGTGTGGCCGTAACGATGGGGGATAATTGCGACTGGAGTAATTCATGGACATGGGAAATGAATGGTTCTCGTAATTAGTTTTTCTTTTCTCTTTTTGCATTGCGTAAGTACTACGTAATTACTGAAAGTGAAGCTACGAAAAATTATATACTAATACTTGGTCGGTCATTTTTTTGGTTCGCAAGTGGAGATTTTTCGACCTTTTTCTAGGTCCGGGGACCCGTCGACTAGGCATGGGCCATTGCAAGACGAGACGACCAACATTTGAGGCTTGGATAGGAAGTTTGGCCCAGTAGGGAATGAGGACTTCGATTGTTAACGAGTGCCAGGGATTCTTGTTACAAATACTTGGCAAAAATTTGCACGTATCAAAGAGATAGAAGTGCGTCGTTCCACATAGGGCGGACTATGGCCACGTCAATGGTTTCTACCAAAATTTGTCGGATGGACTTAATTGACAAAACGTAAAAATGTTTAGCACTCAATTGACAAAATTAAAAAGTTTAGGATTTAAGATTTGTTGAATAATTTTCGCTTAAATAAAATTGTGATTACAAGGATATAGAAAGCACGGATATACGGATAGAGATAAAAGATCATCCCACCTTGTCGCTAACGAGTCCAGGCTCATCTCAACGCCTTCCACCATGGAAGAGTTCGCATCGCATCCTTGTCTATTGGACCAAGGCAGGATAGTGTTCCTGCATGACTTGTAGACCTTTTGACTGACCCTCTGATCGACTTCTCTGAAATCCATGGCCTGCACGGTTTTAGAGCTTATTCTGCTCCTACGATGGCGGGCCACCGGGACTACACGAGACTTAGCGTTCGCTATTGCGAGTGCTTTAGGGTTTTGCTTACGTTGGGGACAGCAGCCGGCGAAGACCAGACAAGAGCTGCGTCTCGATTCTCAAACGAACATGGAATGCTTTGCAGAAAGAACGAAAAGACGCCGCGGTCTTATGATTACCTGTCTCGCTTTGGTCCTTTTGAGGTCGTCCTTATGAACGGATTGTATGAAATCCTTCCATTTGCTGAGCTTACAGGATTTTCTTCCTCAGAGAAAGAGTAAAGATTTGCTCTAGATTCTAGATTTTAGCGGTTTTTTTTTTTTATAATCTCTTCTTAATAAGATTCCTTCTTGCTTTTTCAGCACAAAAGATGGAAGAGAAAGACCAACTAGTGGCTCCTCCCGTGATGTTAATTGCATGAATCGAGTCGATGATCACAACTTTGCATAACGTGGATCTCATGAAAATCAAGGGTTATAGCCGTCCATAATCTATAGACCGTGGTCCGCACACATAGTTTCCCTTGGCGTGTCAATGGACCTCTACTACTTGCTAGGATGTACGGCTTTTCCATGGAGGACCGCTCTTAAGCACTTGTACATGGGGTGAATAAGACAGATCGACTGAACCGAAAACCACTCGGCTCAGTCTGGTTAACGATTCCATAAAATTATAATGGATGTTTTTTAGTTCGGACCAGTTCAGTTGTTTTTCATTCATTGATTTAATTCTTTCGATCTAGCTCTCGATCCTAAAAACTAGAAACTAATCCTTTCAATTTGGTTCTCGATTCTTAGGTGAGACCAGACTAGATAGAAAATCGATCACCTTTACTCATACTCACATATCACAACTTCCTTCTCGTTAAGCAAATACCATACCATATGAGAAGAAAAAGCAGTAGAACATGAATTCTTATAAAGATTGAATCGTTAAAGCATTCTTACCGATCATTACGACTCTTAGAATACTATCACATTGCAATATTGATCCCCATTTCTAAAGTGTAAACTACTCGATCAAAAAGAAAAGAAAAATCAACAAAATATTTTACACAAAAAAGGTACTTCTAATTCTCGTCTATTTTCTCCTTTTTTTACCTCCCCGTGGTCCTTTCAGTTTGCTGCTGCTGCTGCTGCTTTATTATTCTTTGCTCTTTCGCTTTGTTCACAAAGATGTCGACCACCAACATGCACAAAAACTAAGGGGGAGAGAGAGAGAGAGAGTAGAGTGGACAATAAAGCTTCTTTTTACTGGGGGCAGTAAACGAAAACACAGACTGTGTACAGTGGATTTAGATTTTGCCCCCAGAAAATGGTCCCGACTAAACAACAAAGTTGACATAATTCTCGTCTTTTGTCGTACCCATAAATCAGAAGCAGACTCTTCATTTTCTTACTGCGTTTGTGCATTGGCCTTTGCAGCTCTCTTGCTACATTCATAATTGCAGAGAGAAAGAGAGGACAGAAAGCACACAATCCTTCCTCAATTCTCCGGTACGCGAGGAGCAAGGTCTAAGTGGGCAACCTATTCGCGAAATGATCCACAACAGAAAGGCATGTGGGGTACAATATCACAATCCCAGACAAAGGAATGCCAAGGTATCAGCGTTCCCCGATAACGAATAGAATCCCAAGCAGCTGCCACCGAGAATACCCTAGAATGGTGTTTGACCCACCTCCACGATCGGGCTTCCCGGGCACCAGAATAGGGAGCATTTCCGGCTAAAACTGATCATATCGAAGACACGAGAGGGATTAGGGGTCGAGGAAAGAGCCTCCTTCACTGAGGCATCACGAGGGATACCGAAACAATAAATCTCCCTATTCGAAAAGAGCTTATAAAGCGGGCCTCGCTGGTGCCAATTGTCGAATCAGAAGGAAACAGATTCCCCATTGCCGATGCTTCCATTGGAACCGCATGTCAATAGAAGACGGAGGTCCAGGATCTTCTTCCAAGCCCAAGACAAAATGTGGGCTTACGGGCGACCCAAAAATTCTTGAGTTTCAAGAAGGTCGAATGGATCCATTTGCACCAGAGGAATTCCTTATCGAGAAAGGATCCAGATATGGACTTTATTCAAATGAAACATCCTTTTTTAAAAGTGTGGTCACCAATTATATCACACAAACCCATGGAGATAACTATAACCTCAGAGTATACAGGATAGATACTTCACACCTACAACGAGGTAGCAATCTTCGACATATAAAATCACAAATCTACTACAGCTTGTGGCTTTTGAACATGCTCATGCATCAATCGAAGGCACAAAATATTCAAGGAGGGCACTACCAAAGAAAATAGGCTGGATGCCAAATTAGTACACTTATTTTGGCACAACAAGAAACTAAAAGGAGTTTCTTAATGGACAACCAAGACATCCCTCAATTGTACCCCACCAAAGTATTCTCATCAAACATGCATTCATTTTATGTAGGTGGTGGTACTTGATCACGATGCATTATTTCTATTGTAGCAAAGAAGTATTTGTCCAAAGTACCTGCAAACAAAGTTTTAAGACATAAATGATAATCAGGTAACTGCACAACTACAAAATCCAAAAAAAAAAAAAAAAAACTACACAATTACCACATTTCTTGAAATTCCATCTCAAAATCTCAATAAAAAAATGGTTTAACAAGTACCAATCTCCAGCTTCATCAATCATCAAGAGAAAGCAATATCGAGTTCGGATCCATCATCGTAGATGACATTCTGCATTAAATTCACAATGAAAATAAGAATTGATGTACATATTGTAAAACTAAAACATGTATTTTATGGTAATGTTTTCTCACCCGACTCAAAATTTTGTAGTTCCTCTAAGTCCTCCTCGATCGAAACCAAAAGTAGTGTGGATCATATCTAATCTTAAGCACATATAAGAGCTTACACCATGCTTGGGGTCAAGGAGCTACAAAGCACATCAAGTACGCAACCTCCTATGTCGAATGCTACCTCTAATACTACAACAGAAATGGGCACAACCAAAATATCTCAAGCAATCGAAGAAAGGATAGGATATCTCGAAGAATTGATTTTCCACCAATTTAAGATATCAAAGTTGGGGCTATATCATTCACAGCATTCTTCTAAATATTTATCTAATTGATATTTTTCTTCCAAAAATTCTTATCCCATTGAGCAAGAAACGTTTCAATCATAATGTTTCATCAACCACAGGAGACACTGACATGCTCATTATCCTTGTACCCTTGAACCTCTTGCCTTGGGGGCATATACCAATGCGGTATATCTCAAACAATAACATCAGAGATGTTGTTACTCTATCTCGTAATGTTTCCGCGTGTGTGCTTTCATGGACATGATTAATCTCCATTTCACATACTCCAAGTTATGTTGAGAGTCACGTATGTAGGCAATGAACAATGTTAGATTGATGTTATTCACATTACCAAAATACTTATTGAATTTGATCTTCATTCTCTAGGCATATCCTACAAAATCTTGTCCTCATTGTCACAATATCTTTGAACAATTTTCTTTTGCAACTTCTAATCAATGTCAACAAATAAGTGGTGAGACACATGTAACTTAAATTTTGACAAGAATCCATGTGTCGAATGTGAGACAAACTCTTGAAGATGTATCGGAGAAATATTTCTTCAATTTGTCTCTTTCCTCCAAGTATAACTTATAACAGTCTTAGCCTCAATGTGTTTTTGAGGAAATTAAAAACTTCTGTTAGATTCTTCTACTTACAAATCACCGAAATCCCTCATTTTCCACAAACTTAAAAGTTAATTCACCGATAATGAACATGGCTGCTAGATCTTTTTGACCAGCATCTTGGTCAAGTTTTCATGGTCCAGATAAACTAGAACTATTGACCCCAACAATTTTACCCCGATGAACTTTTTTACCTTTTCTCCACATTTGTGTATGGATATTCCTTGCATCTAGCTAAATGATTATGCATCCCACTAGTCCCTTGACCACTAGAACAACCAATGAGTGCCCCACAATATATACATTCAGCGTTATCTTGGTTATCGTTTTCCTTTTAAAGTGTTCCCACACGACAAATCTTGTCCTCTTTCTATTTGAACACATCTTTTAGCCAGCAATAATTCCAATAGCATGATTAGCAGACATTTTTGCTTAAATATCGAACAAAATATATACCCAAAGCTAATGTAAACTCAACAATAAGCAAAAAGAAATAAAGCATCAAGTTAAATTCGTTGTCATTGTACTGTAGTTAATAAAATGGTGGACAAAACAGATACCCAAAAGAACAAAACTAGGAAAAATCAATTGAAAAATTCATAAAAAAAATAGAAAATAGAAATTTAGCTCAATAAACAATCGATCTAAGTGCACAAATGTCATATTTACTTAAACCTTGGCACATCGTTCTAAACACAATCATTTTATCGCCACAGCAAAAACCCATGCAAAATAGAAAGGGAAAATCCCATATCATGGCATGGAATGGTAAATAAAAAAGTAGCCGAAGTAGTTGCAGAGTCGAGACTCATAGTGTCTTCTGTTGGGTCTGAACTTTTGAAGGAGCCGAAGCAATCGAAGAGTCATCCATTGAGCGGATTGTGAGGCGATTAAGCAGTTGCACGCAATAAAGACGATTGAGCAGCTGTGGAACAGAGAAGAGTCCAAAGACGATTGAGGAGCCGTAGCTATGGAAGAGAAGATTGACCACAAATGATTAGGGTATCTCTTTCTCGGGTGCTATTTGAGAGGGGGTGAAAAAAGGAGATCGATAAGTGGCTACACTATTAAGAAGACGGGTCAGTTTGGTTATTTGAATACCGAAACCAAACTGAGCCCAAGTATCCCAAACAAGAAAAAAAAGAATGATTTTTGTTTCATTATCCAAACTGAGAATCTAACCGCACCAAAATGTATGGAATTTCGATTCGTTTGGTTCGTTTGGTTCGGTTCGATTTTTCAGTTCGCTCTTGACACCCTATTCAAGATTCTTTTAGTATTTGATAGGGTAGGTAGTAGCAGTCTTGTATTTAAAAGGGTAGACAAAGTTTTTTTTTTTTTGGTAAGGGAAAGGATAGACAATAGTTTGGAGAGTGGTCTCAACTATTTATCAGGGGTAGTAATTGGAAGGTCTCATGTAGAATAAGGGCGTTCTTCCTTCATTTGTACTATTCAAATTCTCTCCTAAAGCTTCTCTTTCTAAACACTTTCTCCCCTTTATGACCCGGATAAGTTAGGTTGCGTATGGTAACATTACATTCTCTGATTCTGTTCCCTAGAACAGTCAAGAATGAGAATCACGTTTGGTAACCAAAAATTTGATTCTGATTCTGTTCCCCAAAATCAGTTTTAGAGAATCGGAATCAGTTTTAGAGTAAAATCCAGAACCAAAAAAAAAAAATTGGTTCTGAAAAAGCATCACTTTTGACAATCACAAAACATAATGAATCTCACATCTTAACTTTCCCTTTCAGTTTTTCATCACTTTCTCTCAACATAATAAAAATAAAAATAAATTTTTTTTAAAAAAAATTGAATTTTTTTTTAAAAATAACAAAAATTTAGAAATTCCTAAAAATAGAAAAAGCTTAGATTATGCTAGTTTGACTCATTTTCATAAATTGGGGCTAAATTCCTAGATTCCTAAATTTCACTCTTCTACAAAAAATGTTGCAAAAGATGAGGGCATCCAACATGCGGATGGTAACATATATACTCGTAGCCGTGTGTCACAAAATGTGGTCATCTACACGTGGAGCTGGAGCCAAAACACCCACTTGGATTTAGGCACAGAAGTTGCAAAATGTAGTGAAGGACTCGTACTTCATATGAAGGAGGACAATTTGGTCTTTTTTTTCAGTGGATAATTTGTTATTTGGCTGTTATGTTTGTATGTATTTGGACAACGCAACCATTTAAAGAAAAAATGAGTCCTTAATATGGAACGTGTCCCATGCTTCAATCGAACTTCAAACACCATGTATTAAAATTTGTGTTTCATTTATGACATGCTAAAAAAAATAAATGTATTTTAAATTATTTTTGCGTGCATTGAAATTAGCCTTCATTTTAGGATGAAATTTTACAAAGTAACTACATAGTTATTTGACTTAAATGAAAAAAAATTAGAAAGAGAAACAGTTTTTGAAATATAAATTTTGTACAGTTATCAAACGCGTTTCTGGTTCTCCAAAACTTATCCAGTAACAGAATAAAAAAAATCATTTTAATCAAATCAGTTTTTGGGATCAGAATCGTTACCATACGCAGCCTTAGTGTGTAACCGATCCTTGGGAAAAGGCTTAACTTAAGTGACTCAACGAACTAAAGAAAGCATAAGTTGCATCATGGTCTGGATTTCAAGTATTGGCCCGGGACAAGTAGGCTTTGATCATGGGTACACTCAAATGCCGTTTGTGGAAAGGATAAAAGGCTTGGATCCGAGGCCTTTACATGGAGACCCTTTGGGAGATCACGCTCCACTACCCAAAACAGAACAAGAAATGGGCCCGAGAACGTTCGTGTAGTGGTTTTGGTGCTACTCGACCATCAAAATGGACTCGGTCTACTCGTGGAATGGAAGTCCCTAGTACAATTAAAATGCGGTAGCCACGTTCAACTCAAACATGTCGATGTTTCATTCTGTGTCTGGCGCAACTCCGCGTTTGTTACGACGGTTCACCATCTCGCCACGATTAGCTAATTGCCGGAACTCGAGACAACTTGGTAGCCGAGCCATCGTTAGATATCAGAATTTCAACTAACCAGGCTAATCCTCTCCAGATATACGATTGTCGTACGCTTGCTTCAACTATGGAGGATTATTTCCATAGAAAGAATATGTCCCCGACCTTTGTTTCTTTCTTATTTTCCTACTATGAAGTGTCCTTTCGATCCATGCATGGATCAAGTGTTGAGATGCACGTGTAATTGTATCGAGAAGTTTCACGTTCGAAAATTAATATAGTGTGGAGCAATTAATATATTCAGGTCGACACATATTTCATGACTTAAACTTTTGAATGAAAGTGGCTCAAACCAAATATATTGAAGAGTTGAGACTTGAGCTCCCTTTAAGCAATTTCCCGATGAATGTGTCGGACTTCTAATTCGTACAACGATGACGACGTACCGGCCTCTACTGCGGCATTAAAGACCATGCATGCTGATGCTGCACGCAAGCTACGCAGCAACTCGCCACGACTCGGGCTAGATGGAACCGAACCCTGTCTCTGATTCGGCTTAAGACGAGTGAGACAAAAATTCATAAAGACACATGTCATCATGATTCTGCCGTCGCTCTCGATGGCAGCCTCCCTAATAAACTTTCAAAATCCCAGACGGGACGGAGGGTTCCATCATCATTTGCGTTTTGATATCTTCGGCTCATCGAGTGTGCGTCCCTGTAGCAATCTAATACTGATCTCGTAGCTTATTAAAGCCAGGGACCGATTTCACACTAGTCGAATCCTACGGGCACTTGCGTATCCCAGCGCGAACAACTTTCAATGTGGATCTCTCTCTCTCTCTCTCTCTCTCTGAGGCTAGACTTTACTGGTCCTACTGCTCACGAGTTAAGATCAAGGCCACTCGTCCTCCATTAAGGAATTGCGTGTTGCCGTAACGATGGGCGATAATTGCTGCATGGGAAATGAATGGTTCTTGTAATTGGTTTTTTCTTTTTCTTTTTTTGTTCTTTTTTTTGCATTGCGTAAGTACTACGTAATTCCTGAAAGTGGAGCTACGAAAAATTGTATTCGATGCTTTGTCGGCCATTTTTCTGGCTCGCAGGTGGAGATTTTTCGACCCTTTTCTGGGTCTGGGACACTTCGACTGTACATGGGCCATTGTACGACGATACAACCAACATTTGAGGCTTGGATAGGAAGTTCGGCCCAGTCGGATGGTTTGATTTTCAATGTCCTGATTACACGTACCAAGAGATCCACCGTGCATTGCAACTGGATTTTTTTTTTTTTTGGCTTAATTAGAGGTCTTTTACGAGCACCCCGAAGCACTTGTTAACAAAATCTTTATTCAAATGCCCAATGAAGGATCGGCCAACAATTGATAAACAAATCTTGCTGCCTTCAATCATCACGCATACGTCTTCTCTTGAGAAATTTGTCCAATCAATAGTACAAAATTGAAAGCTAATTGTCCCAATCTCTATGAGACTTGATTTAGGAGGAACAAAGAGCTTCCATATCACTCCACCAGACATACATCACGGGGCCGACATTCGAACCACGACCGTGCGGCAACTTGGGCTTTGTGGATTGGTGTCCGTCGCTTGATGTTGTATGTACAAGGTGATTTATAATGAGGGGAACGCACTATTTAAAATACGGCGGGTAGATTTCGGGATGGCCCCTCGGCTTCGATTGTTTGGTCTTGTTCTATTCGTCTTATTCATTTGTCTTGTATTGTTTAAGTTCCCATGCTTTGTCTTATTCATTTGGCTGAATGATGAAGTGGACAGCCCCCCCACGATCTTCTAGAAGGTCTTTGGAATGTGAAGAGTCGCACATCCGTTTCATCTCCCCCCAAAGCACTCTCGAATAGGCTTATCTCGCGGACGAAAATTTCGTGCCCTTTCGGACGGCGTTTATGCTGATGTCCTGATAATCTCGATCTAAATTTCCAAAGAAATCCACATTTACATGAAAAAAAATTGTTAAAAAGTTCGTTGAAAAAGTTTTAAACCTATTGCACTTTTACCAATTTAATCCTAAATATTTTAATTATCAATCGAGTACTTAACTGTTTTATATTTTGCCTAATTGAGAGTCTATCCGATCAATTTTGATCCAAAATTGCTAACGTGGATGTCGGTCACCTCAAGTGGATGATATTGACGTAAACAATCTTTAATAATATTTTTGAACTTCTTTATGTTTTTTTCTTTTCTCTACGCCGGGCTTAGGCAAGGGCTGCCCTCGCCAATCCAGGCCCAAGCGTTCCTCGCCCGAGGCTCAGCTATGGTCAACAGAGGGAAAAAAAAGAAAAAAAAAATAACGAAGGAAAATAGAAGAAAAGAAAAAAAAGAAGAATTCAAACAAAAAAAATAAAAAAATATATACTAAAAAAAATATCCATATCAGCGCATGCCGTGCCAAGTAAAATGGCTTACATTTTCGTGAGCGATTTCTTGTCAAAATTAGCCGAATGAACTTAATTGATAAAATTAAAAAACTTAAAATTTAAGATTTTTGAGATAATTTTTCGCTCGCACAAAATGATGGATAGAGATAGCACGGAGACACGGATGAGAAAAAAGATCATCCCACTTAGTCGCCAACGAGTCCGGGCTAATCTCAACGCCTTTCGACGTGGAAGAGTTCACACCGCATGACTTGTCTAGGGGACCAAAGGTCCAGAGGCAGGATAGTCCCCTCGCATGACTTGTAGCCTTCTGACTGACTCCCGAGTCAAAAAGATCAGCTTCTCTGAAATCCATGGTCTGGACGGTTTTTTGAGCTCATTCTTCTCCTCCGATGGCGGGACAACCGGGACCACCACGAGAGCTAGCGTTCGCTTTTGCGACTGCTTTAGGGTTTTGCTTAGGTTGGGGACAGCAGCCGGCGAAGACCAGACAGCAGCTGAGTCTCAAACGAACATGGAATGCTTTACAGAAAGGAAAAGACGCCGCGGTCTTATGATTGCGTGTCTGTGTTTGGTTCCTTTTGAGGTCGTCCTTGAGGAACGGATTGTAACCCTTCTATTTGCTGAGTTTATAGGATTTTCGTCCTCAGAGAAAGAGTAAAGATTTGCTTCTAGATTCTAGACTTTTAGAGGTTTTTCTTTTTTTTTTTTTTTTGGTTAATCTCTTCTTAATAAGATTCCTTCTTGCTTTTTCCCCTTATGAGCACAAAAGAGAGAAGAGAAAGACTAACTAGTGGCTCCTCCCTCGATTAGCTTTTTTTAATCTCTTCTTAATAAGATTCTTTCTTGCTTTTTCCCCTTATGAGCACAAAAGATAGAAGAGAAAGACTAACCGGTGGCTCCTCCCTCAATGTTAATAGCATCAATCTGAGTCGATAATCACAACTTTTCATAATGTAGATCTCATGAAGATCAAAGGCTATAGCTGCCGCCCATCACCTATGGATCATGATTTTTCCATGGAGGGCTGCTTAAAGAGATAGCGGTTTGGTCTAGTCCGGTCCAGGTGAGTACCGGTTCGATCGGCCCGTCTTGTTCACCCCAAATGCAAGCGCTTAAAGAGGGGAAATTTATCAAAAAAGCCATAAACATATTGTAATCGTATTAATTCAGTTCTAAACTTTTTTGCATTCATGCCAATTCAATTTTAAACCCTTTGTATTTGTAGGAGTGAGCAAGATGGACCGATTAAACCGGGAATTTCTTGGATCGGACTAGACCAAACTACCATGTTTAGTTAGATTCCTAGTTTTATAAAATTGAAATCGATGATTTTCAGTCCAAATCCTGATTCTAGGATGGTACTGGACTGCCTGGACCAAACCATTTGTTATTTATTTGTCGATTTTAATTCTTTCATTTTGGTCCGGTTCCCGATTCTAGAAACTAAGAAATGGTTATTCCCATTCGTTTCCCAATTCCTAAGTTGGATTGAACCGAACTAAGAACCAATCACCCCTACTGGTACATTGTACTCACATATCATGAGTTCCTTCTCATTAAGTGAATTCTATACTACATGAGGAGAAAATGCAATAGAACATGATTTTTTGTAAGATTGAATCGTTAGCGCACTCTGATCGGGCATTTCAACTCTGAGAGTACTCTGAACCATCACATGGTTTACAATAACCTTTTAATATCAACTCCCATATGTAAAGTGCAAACTACTCAGTAAAAAAAGGAAAAACCAACAAAAAAGTCTTTTATACGAAAGAGACTACTTCTCAATCAAAATGACTCAAGTAAATAAAAAAGACTTAATCAAAATTCACGTCTATTTTCTCTTCTTCTTTTTTTGGTCTGGCAGTCGTCCTTTCAATTTGCTGCTGCTGCTTCATTATTCTTTGCTCTTTCGCTTTGCTCACAAAGATGTCGACCACTAACATGCACAAAAAGCTAAGGAAGAGAGAGAGAGGAGGGAGGGAGGGAGGACGATAAAGCTTCTTTTTACTGGGGGCAGTAAACGAAAACACAGGAGCAAGCTACTGTGTTCAGTAGATTTAGATTTTGTACCCAGAAAATGGTCCCGACTAAACAACAAAGTTGACATAATTCTCGTCTTTTGTCGTAACCATGAACCAGAGGCAGATTCTTCATTTTTTGACTGCGTTTGTGCATTGGCTTTTGCAGCTGTCTTGCCACATTCATAATTGCAGAGAGAAAGAGAGAGAGTCCCTGCTCCTTCTTCAATGGGCTTAAATGAAAGGCTCTCTCTCTATCTCCACTAAACTATCGTGAAGATTCCCTGCGCTTCATTTGACTGTCGCTTGGAACTAGACAGCAAATGCATTTATTCTAATTTATTATCGGACAACTGTATTTTTGTGTTCTGTAATGATATAAGGGTTTTGTCCAGCCCGATTACCGAAATTCGACTATATTATCTCTCTCTCTCTCTCTCTCTCTCTCTCTCTCTCTTCTCTCTCTCTCTCGATTTCGAACTTGTCTAATCCGCTCATTGAACATATCCTTTCAATTAACACGATTAACCGGTGTCCAAAGGACACTCGTTAACAAGACCCATCGCATAATACGAGGAATAGAAGGCCGGCAGATGGGGTCTTACCCGATATACGATGACGGATGGATCTCTATACATGTGTAGAATCTGCGGAGGAGAAATACGAGCAACATTATTCATGAGAAAAACAAAAGAGAGAAACGAAGAAGAAGAAGAAGAGGGAGTTCTTTTGGGTAACTTTATAAACGAGCGCGTCAGAAGACTTCGATCAAGTTACATCTACGCAGTCCAAGGACATTAGGGCAAGAAAAAAGTTAGCCCTACATGTTTCAGCGCCTTATGAAATGTGAGAAAGTACGCGTATTTTTACTCACTCCAATGTCTTGATCACTATGTTGAGAAAACAGTTGTTAGTCAAGATCCTTTCTGCTAAGCACCACTTAACTATTGTTTAAGCAGTTGATGCAGCAGTTTTGTCCATTTCTTATGCACGCATGGCTGGGGGGATTAAAGTATTGTCGAATGCTCGGTGGACTGCTTGAGAAATCCCCTTGGGATTTTAAAGTACACTTGCGGGAAATCGGGATGAACTAAAAATAACATGAAAATGACGGAAACTTTGGCGCTCAAAGCTTATTCTCATGAATGAAGCCAGTGGAGGAGGATCCACCTCCTTTTTAATCGAATATTTAGAACGTTCTATTACCTGACAAGAGATGCCATTTCTTCTCTTTTTTAATTGGTTTTCACGCACAACTATGAAGCCAATAATCATCTTCTGGGATGTTGCTTATTTACTCGGTCACCCCCGGACTAAAAACCGGGATCGGAGTCATCCGTTCAAATTCTACCAAGGTCGGATCGGTTGCGCCGATGAAGGCATGGACGCATCAGCCTCGTTAAGCTTGGAGCCCTCCGGATGGATAATCGTTATGAGATTTGTACTTAAAATTCTGATGGCTTTAGGGCTTCATGCGCAATTTGCAAGTGACAAAAGAAGTAGCGGCACGATGGTAAATTGCATTGCAGCTGTGGCAGCAGGGTTGCTATTTTTTCGTTTTAAACTTTATGGTCGTCTCTAATGCAACTGGGGACAGTGTTGGGAAAATGTACAGTCGGTCCCCGAATGCATGACATCCTTCATTTAAAAGGCATTAAAATCGATTTGTCTCTTGCAAACACCATTCAAATCCCAATGGCCCCTTGCCTTCTCCCACAAAACTTTCGTCACTTCGAAGCAGCATCTGTCTGCCTGCCATGGCGTATGACCAGCCCCACCCACTTGGGCTCCTACTGTCCAGACCAACCCTCTCAGGTTGGCATCTATGGAGCATGTTTAATCTCATCTTTTTTATCTTTTTCTTTGGGTCGAGTTTTAATCTCATCTATGAGATATAGGTCTTTAAATACGTTCTCGAGTACTACATTCTGGAATATCGTAGGTCACTAACAATTCGGTACACTTATTTCTCGTACTTATATGTAATCGATTTCCATTTCTTACTATACCTAGCAAGTGCTCGAGGGCACTTCTGTCGAATCCCCATTAAATTAAAAGACAAAAACAACAAGAAGAACGTCAAACTATGCCCACACATGTCAAACTAATAACCCATTTGCAACACGCATGTTCCCAAAAGAGTTTACCGTTGAGATTGGGGGACTAGAGTTCTGAGCTCATTCACGCGTGCTCGATTCCAAACTTGATTATTTGGACAGGAAACAGTTTTGTTTAAAGAAACTCTCGCCCAGCAACGGAGGCTTACTCTTCTTTTTCGGAAAATTACCAAAAAAGGGCATAAATCTATTCATAAACATTTTAATTTAATCAATTTAATTCTCAACGACCGTCGAGGGACGACCTCACTCAAAGCGGCGAGGTTGCCTATGTCTAGCCGCCGAGAATTGAATTGGCCAGGCCAAAATATTTAAGATTTGAATTGTACAATAATTTTAAAACGCTTTTGATAATTTTCGCTTTCTTCTTCTACAATTATTTGCACGTGACAAAAGCAAATGAACTTATTATAGACGGGATCGTACTCGGTGACTCGGGCAACCCCAGTACTCACAGAGCTCAAGTTTCGATTTTTGGAACCAAAGAGAAGTTAACTCCAGATTGTTGCATCACCTGACCAAAAGCTTCGAATCTTTCTAAAACCGTATCAGATGAAACGACTCTTCAATCTGTCGAGAAGACGTACACGCACTTACACGTCGAACCTCATCGTACAAAAACATCACGCGCACGGCACACGGGCCTCAAATTGTCGCCCCCGACCACAACGCAGGAAATGCATAAGGAGAGAAAAAATATATATTGGGAATTAGAAATGGTATAATTTTCAATCGTTTTATAAAGTATTTATTAATTAGAAGACTGCGTGATCGGAAAATAACCGACAAAACATCTAACCATCTCCCATCTCATTTCATTTCCATTCCAACCCAAAAGAAAACAAAACACAGAAGGGGAAAAAGGAAGGTCGGCTTTAATGGCCAACCTCCCAAAACACGCAGCTCACCATTTTCGGCGCTGTAATGATAGTCACAGTTGCATGTCAAAACGCAACAACCTCAAAATCCCAGAAAAGAAAAGGAAAAGTTACACGAGAAAGCACTAAGAAGAACTAGTTCTGCCTTCTTCATACACATTACACACAAACCTAACTTCGAGGTCAAACTAAAGCATGTTCAACTAACATTGTTAACGGTTAAACACAATTACAAGGAGAGACTGGGTTTGCAGAGTGACGCGACAGACTACCTCGTCGGCCCGGACAGTCAGTCGACCTCCTAAAACTCCCAGGACTTGGGAGCGAAGTGCAAGAGTGGGGAGTGTTGGCCGGCAGCGGGGCGGACGCAGAAGACGCCGTTCCAGATCTCCGTGAAGGCGCGGACTATGACGCCATGGTAGTAGGGGGAGTTGAGCTGGAGGAAGCAGTTGAGGAGCTCCCGGAGGTCGTCCTTGTTGTCGATTTGGTTCTCCAGGATCATCTGCAGCATCGAGTGCCGGAAGTCCAGGTACGGGTCGTGCGACTCCTTCTCCACCGCCACCCCCTCCTCGTCGATCCTCCCGAAACCCCTCACCGCCTTTGCCGACTTCGCCACGTCCGCCTCCGCGTCCAGAAGGTACTGCAGGGAGTGGTCGGCGGCGGCGGCGGCGGCGGCGGCGGAGGGGGAGCCAGTGGTGGTGGAGGAGGAGTGGAGTGGGAGAAGAAGCGCTTTTGGTGGTTGGTGGAGGAGGAACCGGAGGAGGAGGAGGAGGAGGATGAGGGTTTGGGCTTCGAGCTGGGTTTGAGGAGGGAGTGGAGGAAGAGCTTGGGCTTCCGGCAGCTGCAGCCGACGTCGACGGCGACGGTGTTGAGGAGGAGCCTCCTCCGGCTGTTGCTACCGTTTGACATTGCAGTAGTTAGAGCTAGAGAGAGAGAGAGAGAGAGAGAGAGGTGTTGGGAGTCGGGAAAGGATGAAGAGAGAGTGTGCGAGCGAGTGTGCATAAATAATGTGCATGTGAGGACATGGAGGAGCCTCCTCCCTCTCGCTGCTATTATTACAGCGCTGTCGTTGTTCATCATGACAGTTTTATCTCGACTCTGCGACTTGTAACTTGATGATGATTCCGACCCTTTTTGTGAAATTCGAGGATTGATCGACCAATGTGACAATTTACCCTCCACGAAGATACAATAGTTTGATAATTACCGAAAGAACAGAAAAATAAATAAAAAATCGTTCGACTCGAGTCAGGATTCCTAAGAGAGGCTTTCTGAGGCATCTCCAACAGGCAAATTAGTCTCCGCCGCTCCCGTCGACATTGGAGTGATATAACCCTCTTCCGAAGGGGATTGGATCATGCCGATACCATTGCAAGTGGAGTTCGGACTTGTAACTTCTCAAGAATGGCCAAAAGCCTTAATCATTTATGCGTGACGCGCACGATGAGTTGTGATAATTTTACATGAGAAAGAGAAACTGTTTGGCCCGTGTAGTGAAATCTACAATTAGGTAACAGGCTTAAAAACTAATTGAATCAAATTAAAAAGTTTAGGACTTAATTGCACTCTTCACTAAATGTTAATGACTTGATTAAATCAATTAAAAGGTTTAGAACTTGATTGAATCCAGTTTTTCATCAAGAGCCAACGATTGTTTTCAAAAAAGAAAGAAGATGTTCTTCCTACCTAGATGATGAAGCGTGATCCGGTCACTCTTATTCCCTTCGTGATAATTTTATTTGCTTGTCAATCACGCGTATCCTTGTAATCATAATATTTGAAATTTTTTCTCAAGCATATAGTTTTGGGTTGAAATCAATGGCGCAAGCTGTTTGACTCGTGAATTCTTATCCAAACTGTTTGGGGGTGATTTTTAAATTTATTGTTCTTTGATATCTCTTAGATCTCACACTTTGGTTTGATTTGACCCGAAACATCGGAAACGTTTAAGATGTCCAAATATTAACAAAGAGAATCACATACTTAACTCAGCTGGTTCTGATAATCGTAAAATACACGAGAAAGAATTTCAGAAGGCTAAGAAACTGACGCACTAGTGGAATGATCTGGGGATACATGAAATGCATTCTATCATATACATTTTTAAATGAAATGATCCGTTAAATCAGCAAGCAGATACTTCAAACTTTGGGCCAACCCGCGATCCTCACACGTGATGATTCTTCAATGCATGTTCCCACTTAATTATGTCATAAAAAATTACTTGGATCAATAATTTTTTTGTTCTTGTTCTTGTTCTTCTTTTTTTGTTCTTGTTCTTGTTCTTCTTTTTTTATAACATTGATGTGATAAGAGGATGCTCCAGAAATAGCCGGACATTGGATTTTTGACAGAACGATGTTTGTTTCAGGAAATTTCGATGGACGGTGACGACCCTCGCTGTTGTTCCTAGTATCCATCGTTTTGAAATTATTGTTCTTGGAAGGTTGCAACCAAGTACCAGATACAGTATTTTCTCAGGACAAAATCAGCAGGATCAGCTTCAACTTCCGACCTGATGCAGGAAGCAAGAGGGAGATGCCAAAGTCG
This sequence comes from Psidium friedrichsthalianum, assembly GCA_019149425.1. Taxonomy (NCBI): domain Eukaryota; kingdom Viridiplantae; phylum Streptophyta; class Magnoliopsida; order Myrtales; family Myrtaceae; genus Psidium; species Psidium friedrichsthalianum. Next base: position 2,346 of record JAGVVM010005714.1, on the reverse strand, counting down.
GAGTTGAAAGATGGTTCCTCCATACCCACGCGCGTCTTTCATTTGACTTCTAATTCTACTGTTCTTCATGTGCATAAGCATTCCATTACAAACATTGCTTTTTGTGTAATTGGAGTTGTTAACCAAAATGTCGTACAGAGTCCAGGAATCTGGAATGTCACGGGGCAAAACAAGCCAAAAACAATGAGCTCATCCTGTGTCTCTTTCTGTGATACAGTCATTACACGCTGCTAAATTCCGATCTTCTGTTTCGTCGCTCTAAAGCTTACGCCTTTTGATGGGACGATTGGATATCGACCAACAAACCCCATTGTTCCAGCACCTGCCACTGGAACTACCCTGTGACTTGCATACAGGAAGATATTTTCACACCAAACCAACCCTGTGAATCGGCAAATTCATGTCTACCTACGTGCTAAAACAGCATAAGAATCGAGTGAAGGCAAAACTTACGTTAATATAACCAGAAATTCCAGTTGGAAGCACATCATCTAAAAGCTGACCTTAGGTCAACGAATAAAAGAATGATATGAAGATGATTTCTTTGTTCTTTCTTGACAGTTGACCAGGTAAATTCAATAGCTAAACTGATCTGTTCAACAAGGGCATCAAACATACACATTAAGCCATTTTGGCATGTACGGGAATTGGGAGTTGAGGATCCCTTCACAGTGATTGACAGTCAATCCCAGCAAGCAAGTTAATAAATGAAACAGCTGTGACTCGAACCTGCACAAAGTGCCTTCTCTACAACGATGGACTTCCATCCAAGTTCCTTGAAATCACTGCGAAATTGGTTTTACCAGCAAGGAGGTCCTTAATTATCTGCCAAGCCACTTAATGGTTAGCAGAACCTTATAGAGCTAATTTACTGAATCCTTCCATGTCATTGCATTATGCCTAGTCCCGTATTCTCTGCAATATCAGTGCATTATGCTTACTCCCACATTCTCTGCAATATCTGTAAACCCAAAATGGTCCTTGAGCAGTCATCAATGCCTACTAATCACTTTTCCTTTCCATGTCAAGGGGCTGGAGATGCTTAGGCTGCGTATGGTAACCATTCTCATTCTCTGATTCTGTTTCCTGGAACAATAAAGAATGAGAATCATGTTTGGTAACCCAAATAATTCTGATTCTGATTCTGTTCCCAGAATCAGTTTTAGAGAATCAGAATCAGTTTTAGAGTAAAATCCATAACCAAAAAAAGTTGGTTCTGAAAAAAGAATCACTTTTGACAATCACAAAACATAATGAAATATCACATCTTTCACTTTTCCCTTTCAGTTTTTTGTCACTTTTCTCTCAACCTAATAAAAATAAAAATAAAAAATTTTGAAAAAATTGAATTTTTTTTAAAAAAATCACAAAAAAATTTAGAAATTTCCTAAAAATAGAAAAAGCTTAGATTATGCTAGTTTGACCTCATTTTCATAAATTGAGGCCTAAATTTTCTAGATGAGTCCTTAATATGGAATGTGTCCCATGTTTTAATCGAACTTCAAACATCATGTATTAAAATTTGTGTTTCATTTATGACATGCTAAAAATAATTGTATTTTAAATTATTTAGTGTGCATTTGAAATTAGCCTTAATTTAGGATGAAATTTTACAAATTCACTATATAGTTATTTGACTTAAATGAAAAAAATTAGAAAGAAAAACAGTTTTTCAAATATAAATTTTGTGCAGTTATCAAACGCGTTTCTGGTTCTCCAAAACTCATCCAGAAACAGAATCAGAAAAAGTCATTTTGATCAGAATCAGTTTTTGGGATCAGAATTGTTACCATACGCAGCCTTACAGACCAAAATCTTGATAATTGGAGTTAATACCAGGGAACAAGAATTGTAGTGTATTCTTTTCTTTCCATGTGGAGGGGTTGGAGAACCAATATCTTGGAAATTGAACTCATATAGCATGCAAATTTTTTTAGGGATATAAATAGCTGAATCCACCAATCCGAGTCTACACAGCCTAGTCTAGACGGTAAATGACGTGATAAAAGTAAAGTAGCAGTGTGAAACTCGAACATAAGAATGTAGACCGAAAAGGATAAACATTCTCAGACTTGGAGTTCTGTACCACAGGCACCCATTGACCAACTGGCGGCATGGTGAGGCAATTGAATCAGAATACTGTCAACGATAAAACGTTCAATTCGAATACATGGCAGACGCTATGGGAGACAGAGTTTAGGCAGAGTGATCGCTTTACATGTCTAGGACGACTCCTCCCCACTGTACAAGTTATTCAAGAAGGTACTGTGAAAAACTCAACTCACCGGTCAAAGTCATTTGTTGAAACTTAAATCCGTTGGCTGAATTAATATTCTGGCTTGATCA
>JAGVVM010005713.1:0-34069 GCA_019149425.1 Psidium friedrichsthalianum | reverse complement strand
CCACCTTCCCGCCCCCAACAACTCCCATTCGCCCTTTGTCATTTGCCATCTACTTGTTGCCGATCTCAAATAGCTAAACGTTCGCTATCCGTGGCCACCAGTCCGCCCCATCCATTGGCCAACGATCACCAAACGAAGTTCTAGCGGCCGACCACAATAAAAAAATTTTATGTTATCATACGAATTTCTGTCTCAAGAAAAAAAAGTTATCTCGTCATTAAACGCATGTCTCTAACTAGTATAGGAAATATCTTCTTTGCCAGAAATAGACCTTAAAAAGGAGAAGGTTAACATTTACGCCCTTAGTGAATGCATGAGGGCCTTGAACACATTTATCAAATGCATATAAAGAAAGGGCTTCTTGTAGTATAATAATATCTGGGACCAGGTGTGAGGAATAACATCATCTTGTACCCCCAGACGGAGGCCTTCTTTTGCCTTTCACACAAATTCTTGAAAGAGTGAAGCTCACAAATCCATGCGAGTTTCATACCGAAGGTTTAAGAAGTTTTGTTGAGTGAGAAGCTGAACTCGCGATCTAATGATTTTTGTGGTGTAACAATCTCAATAGATTTCGAGTTGTTCCAAGCTTGAATAATGGAGGGACCAATTACCGAAATTACTCATATATGTCAAAGACTGTATTAAAGTATTTTTTTAAGACTACCATTGAACAAATCAAAAGTTCAGAACCACATTACACATTAGACTAAAGTTCAAGGGAGCGCAGTAAAGAAATTAAGAAATTCATGGACGCAAATTAATATTCGGTTCAAAGTTCCAAAATATGTCTCGTGATCCCTTCCATTCATTTGTTTCGTTATTTATTCCCATAAAATTATAGCCCAAATTCAAAAGCGATTCCTTAAAAGTATCATCTCGCCACCGCGAGATGGAGGTAGAGAGGACAGACATGCAAAGACGTGTCAGGCTTGACAGGTCTCGCGTGAGAGCATCTCCGGAGAGATGATTGCGCTGGTAACTCCTCAATCGGAGGGGTTGCCTCTCTTCCCCCCAGGCACATCCACGATTACGCGAGACTAAAAAACCTACCAACCCTCTCCAATCTTTATTATCTTCACCGGTTGAAATGGCGAAATTTCATTGAATCCTGGGAAGAACAGAAGACCACCAACATCTCCAGACGTGCACACGACTTAATCACGAAACAAGAGAGGAGGATCATGTTAGAAACGATCGAAGTATTGGTGGGTTGTCAAACAAGGAAAATGAACTCCTTTTCCTTCACTTGGGTCCATTCTATTTTCAGACACGGCTAACGAGTCATTGACCCATTTCATCTCTCCTCTCTCTGTCCTCTCTCTCCTCTCTCTCGGCCTATCAGATCTAATAGCCCACTTTCGAACCCGGATCTTCCATGGAGGGAGTGAAAATGGGGGACTCTCAAAATGGATCCTGGAAAGCATCGAGGTTGATGACATGGTTGATGTGCCCATTGACCCATTGGGACAACTCCAACAGGAGTGTCTGTTACACAACAACAGTCCCACTCCAAGGTGAGCGATGAAGCATTGTTCGCTAGGAACTCGAGCGCGACAGGAAGGGAAATGGGTTCCCGGGCATGGCATCCGCCAGGGTCTAGGATGAGAAGGGCTGAGGTCCGGTGCAAAGAGAGGGCTTCAAGAGCTGAGGTCTGGACAGGACCATCACGGGGAGGAGGTGAACGCTTGGAAGTCTGTGGGAAACGTTTACAATCAATTTGCAGTCGATGGGAAGAGATCTTCAAAAGACAAGTTGGGGACCTTGCATTGGTAATTCGACACTTCGAGTTGGAGATCCCTAGACAGGGTCGTGCTTGAATCTAACTTGTCCCCAAGGGAACAAGAGCCTCAATGAGTAGAGAAAAAGCTGGTTGCAGGAATTGGGGAGAATCTAAGGAATTTGCTAGGGGAGCTGTTCGAATGCATTGGCGAGGCGCAGGACAGATTATACCAGAGAACGGGACTTACTCAGGAGGATTTGAGGGTGGTTTTGGGACGATATGACTGCACCGGGACATTGATTCCCGGCTTCAAATTTTCTTGACATGTAAAGAACTTCGCTTTCTCCGTCTCTCGTTGTGTTTTCACAGGAAAACTAACTTTGCTAGTGCTTCAGGTGTGAACAAAAATGCGCTGGTAAAGCTCTCGAGGAGGAGTGAAAGAGGTGAGACTTCGGAACTTTCCAAAATATCCTCTTCTTGTGTTCTTGAAGGCATACTGGATAATAATTTCTTCCTGTAATTTCTGGTGAGTAAGGTCATCATATTAAGCGCTTCAGCGAACAAGCTGTCAAACCTCAAGCAGCAAGCCGATCCTATGCCGCGTTGATATGGAAGAGCTCGACCCTGACCATACTCGGGTATATCGAAGTGAGTGAATTCTAGAAGCCATCCTTGTGAAGTGCATATTTGTGTGTTTATCTTTGAGTCTTCTCTGAGCAATGTGGCAACTTGAGACTCTACTGAGGGAGATGGTGAGCTCCGAAGAAGCCAGATACGGCCAAAGAAAACCCACACTCTCACAAGAACCATGATTCCAAGCCGATATAGGACTCCATCAGCAAAATTCTGTCGAAATCCATGGAATGCTCCAGGAGAACTGGAAGAGAGTCTGGGTTGTGTCATCTTTGGTTAACCATAAATTTGATCCTCTTTGTCTGGAAGTTCCGTCAATACAAGAGAGAGATATATTTCAAGTCATGGGTTACTGGTTTGTTTCGCAAAGGGTGCAGCCGAGACACTCAAATTCAACATGGTCTTATTCTCCTCCCTGTGTGTAGGAGGACGCTTACTAAACTAAGATCAACCGCCCTCAGTAGGATATTCCTTTCGACGACAATATAATTTCCACAAGTTGATGCACTGGCAATAGTAATCGGGACTGCGATGCATACCATCATGCATGTTTCCTGCGATTTCCGAGACTAATTTCGTTTGTCCTAAGCCAAAGTTCCTGAGGTATGCGGGGCCTAACTTCATTACAAGCAGCCGAGTTACTTGGATCTAGTTGAGAGTATTCCCGGAGTTACCGGGTTATAATTACCGTTTTGATGGCTCTCTCTTTCACACTGGCCACGCATTCGTTTAGAAGGAACGTTGTCAAGTTGCCTTGGCCATTCCACCATCTGGCTGGGTTCATGCCTTCTGGTACGCTCACCATTTGCTGTTCCTGGTCTATGCTCTCTTGACAGTGCACGGCTACTTCCTGTTTCTGAATAGGCACTGGTACGCCGAAAAGTGTAAGTATGATTATTGCACTCGAACTAAATCATCTTGCCATTCTTTTGGCTAATCATACTTACTTGTTCATCAATCTGTCAGATAATTTTACTGCAATGACAGCAGTTCCTGCTTAATACAATGTTTGTATTCGATGCGATGCTTAACACATGATCTCATTGCAAACTCGAATTCGATTGAACATTTTCCTAGAGCTTAAATGCCATGGAACTTTGTCAGGTGACATGGCTCCACCTGGTTTTCATGCTACTGAAAGAAAGCAATAATGAACTGTCAAATTTCTTCCTGCGCAGACATGGATGTATCTCTCTGCTCCTTTATTGCTTTATGTAAGCGAGAGGATTTTCACAGCTCTTGATGAACGCAACCATCGGTTAGTGTCATCAAGGTCAGCAATTTTACGGCTCTTCTGCCTTCGATTCTCAAATCTCGGGAACATGTCTAATGCATATGAACTGCATACGTTGGAATTGCAGGCAATCATTACACAGGAAATTTTGGCATTGTACATAAGCAAACCCCAGGATTCAAGTACAAAAGCGGAATGTATATGTTTGTCAAGTGTCCAGATATTTCGACTTTGAGTGGTAACACATTGCTTTACCTCAACAAGCAAGCTAATCCAAGTTTTTAATTCCTAGCTGCACATTTTCTTAAATTGATCTGATTGATATGTCACTCGCCATAGGCATCCTTTCTCCATCACTTCTGCGCCGGAGATGAACTACTTGAGCGTGCACATACGGACCTGGGAGACTGGACCACGGAGCTTAGAACAGATTCGCACAGGTTAACAGATTATGGTGCTATCCCTAGAAGTTTACATACTATATCGCACTCTTGCTCTCTTCTTGATCTTAGATGTCTGTTGCTTTTTGTTTTCCACTTTTAAGTGCTAAGTTGAACAACTGCAGGTTTGTGAGCCACCGAAACAAGCCAGCGGGAAGGCGAAGTCTAGTGAGGCTCCAAACGAAGGCAGTCTCGGATTATGATCACCAGAAGTCAGGTGGAGCGAGATTTCAGTGATCTCATCTCGTGGGCTTCGATTATGCTGTAAATCTCATAGTTTCTCTTTAATTTACAGATTTCCGAGAATCCTCATTAAGGGGCCGTACGGGCACCGGCTCAGAATTACAAAAAGTACGACATCCTTTTCCTTATTGGTCTAGGAATCGGGCGCAACCCCATTTATAAGCATTTTGAAGGACCTTCTCAACCAGATCAAGCCAAACGAACAAAACAACGTGAGCCATAAGTTTATAACTGAATACATGAAACAAGATTAGCAGATGTGGGAGACAAGTATTAAACAGGATGATTTCACCGCATGCAGGATCCTGCACAAAGCATACTGGTGCGAATAAGAAGGCACCAGAAAGAGCGTACTTCTATTGGGTGACGAGGGAACAGGGTTCGTTGAATGGTTCAAAGGCGTGATGGATGATATCGCGGAGTACGACCATAATGTAAGTTCTGAAACGTGGAAAGCATGTTTCATGACCACCTGCCTTCTTATGTTTACACACTCATTCTCGTAACAGCACGTCCTCTTCTGTTTACAATCATTCTCACTGTTTATTGGTCTAATGAATTGAGCAGCACATGATAGAGATGCACAACTATTTGACGAGTGTATACGAAGAAGGAGATGCGCGGTCAGCACTTATTGCAATGGTGCAGAAGCTGCAGCATGCCAAGAACGGAGTGGATGTTGTCTCAGAAAGCCGGGTATATGCCTTTACTTGTTTTGCCTGTGATTATCTAATTTATGGCTAGCCCTTTTCTGACATATGTGCACACAGATAAGAACGCATTTTGCGAGGCCTAATTGGCGAAAGGTGTTCTCCCAATTGGCTAGTTCTCATCCTTCCTCTCGAATAGGTACTGGTTTCGATTTGCAGCCTCAGAGAAATGTCAATATGCACTGAGATGATGAGATTGTTCCCATTCTGGCTTTTGCCTCTAATGTGGAAATGGGGCTCTTGCAGGTGTTTTCTACTGTGGAAGTCGACGCTTACCAAGCCATTAAAGAAGCTCTGTCAAGAATTCAGCCTAAACTCATCAACCCGCTTCCATTTTCACAAGGAGAACTTCTAGAGTAGCTATCTGACGCTGTGAATTTGGTTCCCTTGCTAGAAACTCATCCTGGCAAAGTAGTCGGACCCATCGGCTCCTGACTGCTTGATCACAGGAAATGGAGATGATCTACGTTCGAGACACAGCAAAAGCTACGGCGTGGAAAGATTCCTGATTTAGAGATGTTGGCCAACCAGTTTCCCAGTGGCAAATTGCAATGGTCGGTGATCCGAGATTGTATGATGTGCCGTAGATATCGAGTTTGTAAATTGAACGTTATCCAGTGAGTGGTTTATGCATAATTTGACCGCAGATGTGAAGCTATGAACTGAATGTTTCCTGTCACAGAGCCACTGAGAGATCCCAGGCATTCAAGCCAAATGTGGGCTGGCCTTTACTAGATCAAGCTTCCTATCATTTAAAATGGAATTTTGTTGCGTGGATGATGAATATGTGAAGTGTTGGTGAACTTTTAAATAAAGATAATTGCCAAAAAAATCCTAAACTTATTATAATTTTACCAATTCAGTTCTAATTTTTTTCCCAATTAAGTTTTAAAAATTTTCGCATTTATGTTAATTCAGTCCATGTGGCAATTCGGTGTTAACGTAGACAAATTTTTATAATATTTTAATATTTTTATTTTTCTTTTCTCTTTCTTTCTACTGTGGCCGATGAGCCCCACAGCACTGATGAAATAAATTGGTACAAATACAAAAGGTTTAGGACTCAATTGATAAAAAAATTATAACTAAATTACCACAATTACAATAGATTTAAGACTTTTTCTAATAATTTTTCCATTTTATTAGTCCGTTCAACTGCTATTAAGTAACCAGTAAAATAGCAATTTTAACATCCACAAACCCATTTGACCCAAAAAAAAAAAAAACGACAAACCCAACAATGGATCATCATTTGTTTTTAGATTCTGTGATTGAGTGCATTCGTAGGGTTCCAATGCTAGTAAATACCTAGTAGAATCTTAACATTGCTTTGGTTTATATTAAGTACATCATAATAATCATGCATATTTTCGGGTCCGGTCAGGCCATTCGTGCTTCGAATAATGAAGTCCAAAAGATCAGCTTGGTCAACCCGAGCATATTAAAGACAGCTCAGGTTAAGCCGCGCAGATCAATTCGAGCTTTCGAGCCCACGAGGTATTTTCGCTCAGCCCTAACGGCCACCACATACATGAACCATGCTAGGGCAAGATGACCTTTGCTTCAGTAGGGGGAACATTGAAAAAGGTGAAAAGTCCGAGAACAATTTAACATGGGCAAAACTTGAGAGGTAAAATTCAATTCACCATAATTTGTTGGACAGATTTGCCCTCCATCTGAGAGCAAATTAGTCATGTGACAAGCACATGCGAAATTCCAATGAAAAGATAATCGGATTCAACATAGGGGGTATTGCAACTTATCTCATGACTTTATCGGAGGACATTGCAAAAATAAAAAATTCATGGGAGAATTTATGATTGATATTGAAATCTGCACATGACCACGTCCATATAGAGGTGGCCACGAGCCGGTTCTGGCCCGGGAACCAGCCCGTTGACCGGGCCGATTTCGGGTCGTTATTTTTCGAAACCGGCCCGGAACCGCGATTTGGAACCGCCGGGTTCCGAACCGGCGGTTCATCCGGTTCCGAACCAGCCCAGACCGGCATCTTAAAAAAAAATTTAAATAATAAAATTACATGCTTAATTTTAGTCAAATTACTAAGAGAAGTAAAGAATTCATCTTAGACAAAAAGCCAAGATGAAAGACATATAGGCCTCTATGTAAAGACTTCATTTTAAAGAGACATCTTATTGTTACCTTCACTGGGCAACCAATGTGGGACTCTCTTTCTTCAAGTTATAAGCCTCTAAGTCTCATCCTTGGCTTTTTAGAGAGACTTCTCCGTTTGTTTTCACGGAAAATGACCTCTGGGGGGAAAACATTTTCAGGAAGTCATTTTCCAAGAAAATAACAATATTTTCCTATGTTTGGCTAATACTTAAAAAGGAATTGGAAAACAATTCTGTGTTTGGCAAGCAATTGATTTTTCCGTCGGCGGCGGGGGCCGGCGGCGACGACGGCGACCGGCGGCGACGGCGACCGGCGGCGACCGGGGACCGACAGCTGGCGGCGGAGGGCCATGGATGGCGATCGGCGGGGGCCGGGGACCGACGGCGACGACCGGCGGAAAACGATTTCCTCTTTTCAAAAAGAGAAAATCGTTTTCCACACTTTTCAAAGAGTTTTTCATAAGAGAAAATGTTTTCCAGGGTAACTTATTTTCGCCTCCAAACACCGGAAAATCCGAAAACATTTTCCAGGAAGTCATTTTCCCCAAACAAACGGAGGCATTTTGCTTTTGTCTCTCTCCCTCACAATCAATGTAGGACTCATGAATTAAGTCATTTTGCTTTTGTTTCTCTCCCTCACCATCTATGTGGGACTAATTCTATGATTTTTTTTAATTATTTGTTAAATTTGAATCAAATTAATTTGCTTGAAATAATCATAAAAATGGTAATTTATAATGTATATATAAAATATAAATTATTATTCAACGCTCTTTGTCCCGACGTGTCAAAATTCTCTATTTTTTTGAAATGACGTGTCAACGTGTTCAATATCGGTGCTACTTAAGCCCTTCCTCCCTCTCACTTTTTCTTTCGATCTCCAAATTAATTAGAATTTGTATTTAAAAATTTAGTATTTCATAATTTATATTTTTTATTTCATAATTCATTATTTAAATTTTTCTTTATAAATTTTATTTTGAAAACCGTTTTACCGGACCCGGCACTTGAACCGCCACGGGAACCGCCGTTCATGACCGGAACCGCCTTAAAGGTCTGTTCCGGTTCGATAGGTCACGAACCGGAACGGCCCAGTTCCGAATCGTGGCCACCTCTACGTCCATAGTAGCACGCTGAGACTCACGTGAAGTTTACATGGGTCCCATGTCCTCAAAAGATGGCAACCGAATCAGGTCCACGCAACTCTCGGGGCAGTGCGGGGCCATAGCCAAGTCATGACCCTCCCGCCACCGCTAGTCTAAGAAGTGCTGACACTTTTTCGAAAGTCTGTGTGTCGTGGTTTGACACTCTTTAATATGCAATCGATAAGTGATCGGCATTCAGGACATTGCAGCAACACACTAGTCAATATCTCAACAAGCTATTTTAATACTCACAGGGTCAATTTTAAGTATTTTTATTAAAAAAATGTTAAAATATAAATTTATCAGAAATATTGCCCAGCCATCTTAATATTAGTATATCTAGCCAGACAAAAATCTTAATTGTCAATTCCTAACAAAAAAAAAAGAATAAAAAAATTATATTTACATGATAAAAAATATATCTTATTATATCGAAATTTTTTATTTTTAAAAAATGACGCGTCGGCGTCACGTTCGTGTCGCCGGTGACCGATAGCGTTTAGGCCTAAAGCCCTTTCTTTTAAACCCCAACTCGCTTCTGGCCTTCCTTCGCCCCGAGTAGTTCCTGCTTTCGTCTCCGAGGCTCTCTGGTTCATCGTCATTCCGCGATCGATACTCGTTTCTCAGGTATGCCCTCGCGTTCTGCGCGAACTGATCAACGTCACCTCCGCTAGTGATTTTTTAAGCTACTTCGATGCTCCTTTTTTTTTTCTGAATTTTTATTCGTTATTTCGCAGCTGTTGGTCGGAAATGAAGGGCGACGCACGTATTCACCAAGGAGCCTTACGTAGAGGATGTCGGTCCTCGGAGAATGTAAGAAACTCCGACTTTCTCGCTCTGGAAGTTGCCGTTTGTACTGGTTTCAAGTTTGCTTCGCTGTGCCTATCGTTTTTTTTTTTTGGTTTGCTTTTCTCTACAGAAAAAGCATTCATTTTTCGACGTTCTCCGGCTCGGAGATCGGGAAAAATTGCGGAAGCTCAGGTTGGAGAGGCGTCTACTACGATCAGGATCGGATGCCACTGGAGGGCGGCTTGTTGGATCCTCGCATGGTATTAGCTCGGGTTGTTTGTCCTCTCATTATATCGCTGTCTTTCTGCTTGCTTTTGTGTGATTTGATGGCTGAATTATTTCTGACTGTGTTGAATACTAACTAGTGCTAATGTTAACTGTTTGGCTCTGATCTAATTGTCGGATAATTTGAGAGGAGATATTTTTCCGATGATTTCTTTATGTTTCCAGCATGAATATTTGTTCTTTTGGTGTTGTTTGTTAATTTGTGCTTTACCTCTTGTTTTTTTTTTTTTTTGGGGGGGGGGGGGGGGATGGGGTAGGGTTTGGTAAGTACAGTTGGTAAATTTTTAAGTTTAGATTAGGTATTGATGTGACAGTAGAAGTATGATTTCTTTGCTTTTCCACATTATTTGGGTGATGGGAAAAGGTTGAGGAGTGTTTTCACTTGTGATTACAGGGTCCTGCAAACAAGAGTTTCAGGTGCAAGACATGCTATGGAGATTTCAAGATTGTCCTGGGCATTATGGGTACTTGACTCTTGCTCTGCCTGTTTATAATGTTGGATTTCTTGCCAAAATTCTGGAGATCTTGAAGTCTATATGCAAGGTACTTGATTGATTGATTGGGGATATTTGTGTCTTACATATGTCAGCTTTTGGCATTGTGCTAGGGAAGTAGGTAGCATACATGCTATATATACGAACAAATATTTGCACGTTGTGTATAAGTATGTGCATATGTTAATGGGAAGAGAAGTGTCATCTGATGGATGGTTTCCTGTCCTTGCCTGCTCTTAGACTGACGCGATGAGCGGTGTTGTATCTGTCTCGGATATAGTTTTTTGTTTCAGTCAGATTTTCATGCAATAGCAACATTTTCCTCTGCAGTCATGTTCGCGAATACTTTTGGAGGAGGAATCACGCAGAAAAGAGTTGGAGAAGATAAGACATCCGAAGAGGGATGCTTTAAACAAGGCCGAGCTTGCAAAGAAACAGTCAATAAGTGTAAACCAGGGAAGTGTGCCCGTTGTGGATACCAAAATGGTCAGTCTTCCTCCTTTGAGAACACATACTAGTTTATCTCTTGAAAAATAAATTTTTGTTGCAAATTAAGCTTCATCTGTTTGACTGACTTGTTTTATGACATTTCAATCTTGGAATTTCCACACCACTTCAAACCTTCAGATCCTCAAAAATCCTCTTCCTTTCTGATTGAAGACAAGAAAATGACCTTCTAGCACGTGCAAGAATGGGTATTTTGTCGAGTTCATTCCTTGATATGGAAGAGGGTGGTCCTGTAATAGTCATGGCGGCGTTCTAGGTGTTCCAGATCACACATGAGATTGCTGTTCATTGAGTTTAAGGACCTATTAAGGCTTTAAAAAAAATTGTCATCACCCATTTGTGTTCGAGGAAGAGTCATCAGGTTTAAGAAGTTCTCTCCTTCCAAAAGGAGTAACCTTAACATCAGCCCAAAGCACTCTCTTGTAGCCAGGACATTAGTAGATTTCTGTCGAATAGAGTGGAGGAAGCTGAATGCTTTATCTGGTCATCAGTTCGATTGAACATCCGAGGATAGAGTGTTTTAAAACTCCATATATTAAATCTTGCTTCTTCTTTTGTTTCTTTTTTGGAATTTTGAATAAAGCGTAGCTGTGATTTGGCATTTTGTAAGTAAATAGAATCATTGATGGTGCAAAGATGGTAGCAACTATGTCAGACTTCCTAGATGAATTCGACAGCACAAGGATAGCCCACGAAAGAGGAGTTTGGAGATGAACTAGTGATGTTTGGAAGACTAAAATGGCGGTCAAGCTAGATGTTGGGAGGAGACAGATTTTTAGTTCAATGCTTGATGTGAAGTTTAGCCTCTAATCAACCAACTTCCTGACTCATTATATCTTGGTTTTCCGAGCAAAAAGGACTTCATAGCAGATTGTTATAGAAATCTCCTTCATCAATTTGTTCAACAAGCAATATGTTTATGGTGGCTGAAGGTAGAATGTCAACCAATGGATATTGAAGCAAGTGGTTGTGTTCTGGTGAAATTTTATCGACGAGTCCATCCAAAATTGATGCTGACCCTGTCATCAATGAAATTTTCCATGGGAGGCAATTTGGGGACTAGAAAAATCCAAACAAAAGTCCATTTCTTTGTTGGGAATGTATGGGGGATGTGTTCTCACTCTGGACAACTTCAAGAGGATAGATAAAGTTATGTCAAATCATTGTTACTTTGTGTATGAAGAAAGAGAAAACCGTTGCTCACTTTCGTTTGCACTATCCTGCCATGTGGCACATTTGGTGAAAATTTTGTATGCTTACTAAGTGACAAATTGGGTCGTGGCAAGTTTAGTGAGGAAGAGATTTGGATTTGGCTGGGTAAATTCAATATGGGAAGGGAGGGAGTGAGGGAGGTAGGGACAGGGTACTAAAAGGAGACTCTTTTTTGTCCTTTGCACTCTTCTCATATACTTTTTGATATTATTCAGGGTCCTATACAACTATTTTTCTTTCTACTGGTTAAAAAGCAGCCTTTTTAGGGTACTAACACATAATTTCAAGGTGACATGGTTGAAATTGTCGATGGGTACTTTGTTGGTATCATGGACTAGAACTGTAGAAAATTCTTGAGCATGCTTAGCTTAAGGTCCTTGTGGTGGCACCAGAAAATTTATCCCTATGCCTCAAACTTCTCTTGAAATAGTGGTTTTCAGTAATCTCAAAATTCCTTCTCCACGTTGTGCTGTCATGGGACAGATTCACAAAACAAACTCCTGTCTTTGCAAGAAGAGCTACTCTGGTAGAGATTTCAAGTAAGATCTGATTCTTATGGCAAGGAAGCGTCAAGGGGATAGCATTACATGGTTACTCTCCTTCTCTAGGCGTGGCAAATCTCCAGTGATCCAATGAGCTCGGACAGAAAACAGTATCTGCAGTTATAATCTTCAATTGAACTGCATACGGGCATCTTCATTTAATGGTTGTCGCTCAAGTCCTGTCTATGGTAAAATTTGGGTATGTCTCAGCGTTGTGCTTGCATCTATGCATTGATAAGTTGATGATGCTCTGCTTGAATCACCAGCACAGTGAAAAAGCTGTTGGTGCAATTAGCTACATTCATGACCGTTCAAAGACTAGTGACAGGAGCCTGGAAGAGTGTAAATCTGCAATTTCCCACAAAAGAATCCACGGGATCCTTGAGTGTGGCTAGTTAATATCCTAATCCCCGGGATGTTATGTCTCTCTTTGAAAGGATGTCGATGAGGTACATTTCTTTTGGTGTAATTTATCTGAGTTTTTATGACATTGAAATTCTATGTGGGTTTTTTCTGTAACATATCATGCATGTATGTGGTGGTCATTGAGATATTTAGGTAGCATTTCAACTAAATTTCTTGGGGAAAAAAGTGGCCAAAATGAAGCACTCTCTCTTTCATACGCTAAATATTTTGGAGTCATTCATAATGTTCTATTCTAACAAAAAACAATATAATGCAGGATTGTGAATTGCTCAATGTTGCAGACAGGCCGGAGAATTTATGATAATACCATAGCGTGCCACCATAGCAATTCGTCCTTAGTCATGATGGAAGAATCCGCGGAGGTGTTGTCAGCTACATTTACAGATTTTTGAAGGCATATTTACTTTAGTTTGTTCTTACTCGCTTGTGCGGATTTTTGTCTTGTCGCAGCAATGAAAATGACATCACGGAGAGGTTAAAAAGAATTATTCAGGTCAATGCTTCACTTCAGCAAGAACTTCAAGAAATCAAAAATCTGGTATTAGGAGTTTCTCAGACTCTTACCCTTTTGTTTGAATCTTTGGATCGATGTGATTGGTGGATGCTGATGGATTTAATTAGCTTCATGTGTACTTGCATTTTATACTTTGTGCTCAAACTTTTAATGATTATGCTTGAATTTTAGTAGCAGCTTATGAGGTAATCTTCTTTCATCTTTAATTCAATACAAGAATATCTAGTATTGTGGTGATATTTTATTTTAGTTGTAAAACATTGGAAGAGCAATTTCTTCTTCTTATTATTTTTATTTCTACTGTCAGGAAAATATCGTGATGAAAGTAGTTGTATCAAGATTTGTTTCTTAGAAAATGATTGAATGATGTAATCTCTTATAGGAGACTTGAAAACTTATGATGTATTCTTGGGCGCTTTTGCATTTATTTTGCTTTTAATTTTTGCATTTATTTTGCTTTTAATTTTTTGCTCATACCTTTTCTTTAAGGGCGTGTTTGAATTAGCTTTTACTCTTTAGTTTTTGTTTAGCAAACGCACTTTGACTTTTTTTGGCCTGAAGCACTTGAAACTTCCGTGACATATGAATATTGACATGTAGATTCACATATAAAGTTTTCATAATATTTGGAAATTAAATAATATCTTAAATCTGGGCAGGAAAGGAAAAATGTTGCTTTTTTTCTTTTTAACGAGTAAAACCGAATGCGCCCTTAACATTTGAGATTTGATATTTAAATGCACCCTAAACATTGAGAATTTATTTTTGACTTGACACGAACATCTGTGATCATTAGAGTATATCGGTACTAATATTTGAATTCATTTAAAATTAGGTGGAACTTTTTCATAATTCTTTTAAATGTTAGATTGATGTGTTCATGCTGCAGTGGATGTCAGAAGGAATTTTCATAAGTCAAATTAGATAGGCCCTCGGTATTATGCAAGCATTGGCAATGACACTAAGAATAATGCATAAAGTTTGAAACTTGTTTTTCACCTCGCAACTTATGAAGCAGGTAAGTAGTAATGGACCAGTGATAAATCATTATGGTTTTGACAAATGGGAGCTTCTCATAAGTTGGATAGACTTATGCTTTCGACTTGTTTGTTTCCAGTGGATTAAGCTATAAAGTGCCTTGCTGTATAGGGTCTTTATACATCACATTGCATGATGAGGTATAAAAGTGAGATTGTTATCTGATTGCTCGTGCTGGGAGTGATCAATATTTTTGGCACAATGGTAGTTGCTTAATTGAGTTCTACTTCTTGATAAAATTGAACCATAGTCATTAACGACCTGTCTGGGATAATAATTCATTGTCATGGCATTGCCTTTCTGCTTCATGCCACCCAAGTTGCATTTTCTTAGTTCATTTCCTGTTTCGTTTAGGAGTTCTACGACTTTTAAAATGCCCAAGATTTGGCTTGTCATCAATCTACTTGATGTTGTTTGCTGCTCTTAATTCCTTCAGGTAGAGGTTGATCTTGTTATTTTGATTAACCATGCTGGATTTTTTCCACGTTGAAAGGTTCATCTAAGCTTAGTTTGGATGGGATTCCTGCCCGAATTGAATAAAGGCTCTTGAATAAAGCATGTGGTTGACGTTTTCTGGCTGCTGAGGCTGCTTGATAGAGTGCCATGTTTATACTTTATAGTTTGAGGAGGTTCTAATGCTATTCCTGTTTTTTATTGTTTGAGCAAGTCTTGATTAATTCCAGGGACAAAAAGATAGCTATTTAAGATTTTTTCATCTGCCATAATGCCCATTGCTTAATCATGGTATTATTCAATATAAATTAGACAATTATATAAGCAACAATCTCATACGTCACCAGAGATCAATAAATTTACCTTATCTTCTAGTTACCTTAGTAAAGAGGGTCCTTGGTAATTATTATTTATAGTATGTGCCATATGGTCCTATATGTGTGACTACTTGTGCGAAGGTCCAAATACCTTGTCTTAAAGTTTTCTATTGTTCTGGTCATCTGAAGGTGGTGATCTCTTTATTGCTTTGGAAATTGTTTTTTGTGGTGATCTCTTTATTGCTTCGGAAATTGTTTTTTCAATTTGATTTTATTTGACCAAGTGTCTATTTCGGTCCTAGTTTCCTTTTGGCTATTGTGTGCGCTGCAATGTCTTTTTCAGTGCTTTGGGGAATGGAAGTTTGCTGTTTTGGTCCTGCACAAATTCACCTTTCTTCAGTATTAGTCTGTTGCAATCTATGTATTCAAAATCAGGAGCTCTCCTGTGATTCTTAGAGTGAACATAATGGTTTAGGCTGCCTGGGATCATCTCCAAGCTGAGGTTGGCCTATATATAAACAGTGATGTTCGTGGCATTCCATACCCTTTCCAAGTAGCCAAGCCATTGGCTGGTTTCATTCAGCGTCTTAAAGGAAAGCAGGGGCGATTTCGTGGAAATTTATCTGGTAAGCGAGTGGAGTACACCGGAAGGACAGTCATATCACCGGACCCCAATCTGAAGATAAACGAGGTGAGGCAATGTATGTAGTCTTCTACTTCCATTCTTTTTTTCTACTTCTCAAGCTTTCTTGCTTGATATTTTTGGTATGTTTTCTCTAATGGTCATTGCAGGTTGCGATCCCCATCCAAATGGCTCGGATCTTGACTTATCCTGAGCGTGTGAACCAATACAATATTGAGAAATTGAGACAATGTGTTCGTAATGGCCCTTACAAGTATCCTGGTGCAAGGATGATTAGATATCCTGATGGTGAAATGAGGTGACTATTGTAGCCCTTTCCATTGTGAAGTCCAGCATTGTTTTTTAGTTGATAACCTGAAATCAAAAATTTGTCCTGCAGGCTCTTAATGGCAAATTTTAGAAAGCGCCTTGCTGATGAGTTAGGATTTGGTGCCATAGTCGATCGCCACTTGGAAGATGGCGATGTTGTTCTTTTCAACAGACAACCAAGCTTGCATCGGATGTCTATCATGTGCCACAGGGTGAATGAACACGAGCTATAGGCTTACTCTATACTTTTCTAACCGGTCATATTGCTTTTGATATTAATTGGATTTTCTTCTTTTGTCTAAGCAGGCAAGAGTGATGCCATGGAAAACATTGAGATTCAATGAATCTGTTTGCAACCCATATAATGCTGATTTCGATGGAGATGAGATGAATTTGCATGTTCCTCAAACAGAAGAGGCTCGTGCAGAGGCTTTGATGTTGATGGGGGTAACTTCTTTCAAATCCTTATTGTCAGACAAATAGCGCTACTTGTGATACTCAGCATAAGATAACTTTTTTATACTGTAATATTGGACTTCCTGAATGACAATCTTTTTGTTCCTCAGTGCTTGCTCATTAACTTTTGCCCTTTTTATCTTTGATCAAATCACTGCATCCAAAGCCTTAATCATTCCTTACTTTGCTTCATGTACTTGTTACATTTCTTTTCTTTCCTGAGTGTATTGATCTTTGTGATTAGTTATTACAAAAAATTATTTAACTGGCCTCCAACTTGGAAGAATTTCTTGCCAATATGAGTCCTTTTCTGGGCTAGATATTGTCTCTGGTTTCTTGGTGGAAATCAATTGGCCAGTCATGGTAGTGCCTGATCGATATCTGTGAATTTTCGTTTTTCCCCAGAGAGGTCTTTCTTTATGTTTTAGCATATATGAGCTCTCAAATGATCGGTTTTCAGGTGCAAAACAATTTATGCACCCCCAAAAATGGAGAAATTTTGGTTGCTTCAACTCAAGATTTTCTTACATCCTCGTTTCTCATAACAAGGAAGGACATATTCTATGACCGGGCAGCCTTTTCACTCGTATGTTCTTACATGGGAGACAGCATGGATCTCATTGATCTGCCAACGCCAGCAATAATTAAGGTAATGAAAGCTGATGGAGGATTTCTTGTACCTTTTTTGCATTCAACAACCTTTGGATTGTTCAACTGTTCTGGTCTATAAGGTGTAATTTTAAGCACGACTGCTTATTCTAATCTTTTTCATTGCTTGAGTGGATTAGGTAGAGTTGGAGTTAATGCAGACGGTTTGATATCAAGTCCTCTGGGTTCTGATTGCACTAAGAGCAATTGATTTTAATTTTGTGCAGATTTTTATTTTCTAGGTATAATGTATGCCATTTGAATTCGTGAAACTGCTTCTAGTGAATAGTTTTTGTAAGGTCTGCAAGCCATCTCCCACCAACCCTGACTGGCAGCCACAGGCATGTCTTGCTGCAGGACCCACAAGCATGCCTATGTAGCACATATTTCAATGAATTTGGTTTTATCAGACCAAGAGGGGCGAATAATGCTATAGTTGAAGTCCGTTTAAATTCCATGCCTGATGATATTCTTGGTTTTTTTCATTTTTTCCATATCCTAAACTCTATTTGGATGTCTCTTCCCTTAGGTAGACACTGTTGCTTCACATTTGAATGTCTTAATTTGCTTGCCTATTTGAAAGGGTACGCCACTAACTTTGGCTTGACTATTTGCCATACACACTTCTGGTTTCTATCAAGAAGTATGAGTTGATACTCTGCCTCAAATCAGCAAGCATAGACATAAGCTAGTTTTCCAAAAGATCTAGCTCTAGTGGTTGTTATGACAGTATTTTTCCACTTGGTTGTGAAATTCCAGGGTCAACCAGCTATTCGTCATTGCAAAGGTGGCAATCTTTCTGTTTAAATTAGTAGCCACTGTGGATTGCTTTTTTAGATAATTTGTCATTATGGGATTAGGCATATATCTGTCGAGGTCGACTATTTTTTTTGTTAAGATAATGCTATTTTTGTTGGTCAGACTTGTCCCTTTTTAGGGACTCATTTGTTTTTTGTTTTTGTTTTTGTTTTTTTTGTGGGCAGCCAATAGAACTCTGGACGGGAAAGCAGATATTTAGCGTTTTACTGCGCCCCAATGCACGCATGAGAGTTTTTGTGAATCTGACTGTAAAGGAGAAAAATTACAGCAAGCCTAAAAGTGCATCAGAGAGGGAACTAGAAACAATGTGTCCTAATGATGGTTTTGTGTATTTCGTAACAGTGAGCTTATATCTGGGCAACTTGGAAAGGCAACTTTAGGTTAGTTATTTCATTTCCTGCATTTTCTAGACTTAATGATGCCATCGCAGGCATATGACACTTAACAGTTTTCTTGTGAACCTCTTCTAAGGGTATTAATAGTCTGTTTAGGCTCCTGGCTTTGCCTTTTTTAATTGTTTGTATTGAGCTGCTTGTCTAGGAGGCTTGTTTTGCTCTTGGGTCATATGTTGTAATGCAGATGCACACTTATTTAATATGTTCTTTCACTTTATTATGGCTGTCTTGACTCCTCTCTCCATGAGCATTACGTCTCAGGATTGCCAACCACTGAATATCTTCCAGTTCTTATTATCCTGCTCAGGAGTTGGAAGTTTAATGTATTTGGCTAAGAAAGATTGTTAGCAACTTGTTTTCCATCCCCCTTTTTCTTATATGAAAAGCATTTGCTACCTTTTTTTTGCTTTTCTCAATCTCTTTAAAAGTAGACTCCCGTTGGAATCTATTGTTGGTCAATTTTGAGTTTCCCTGGCTATTTGCAAATGTGAGTGTATATGCCTATCGTCCATGTAATGCTGTCATGGCTAGTGGCTGCAAGCTATTAACCAACAAACTCGCTCATCACAGTCAAGAAATTATGGCGATGAAGTAGGTGGTGTTAAGGTGATTTACAGTGTGAGATTTTTGTGGGACCACTGCCAACTGTTCCAAAAGCCTAAGCTATTGGATGAAGACGTGGTTTAATATTTAATTACTCTAGCATTCCCCCTCAAGCTTAGTCTAGTCTTTTTGCCTAGTACTAAGCGTGGAAATATATCATTAGAGAGGCAAATAGAGGCCTAGAAGGATTTAAACTCAAGACCTCCTGCTCTAATGCCGTATGAGATTTTTGTGGGACCACTGCCAACTGTTCCAAAAGCTTAAGCTATTGGATGAAGACGTGGTTTAATATTTAATTACTCTAACATACAGTACATCTCTTGCCAAGTCAAGACAAAATTTTGTAATCCTCTTTTGAATACTTACAATAAATCTAGAGAAATGGTGACAGGACTTTTCTCTAGTAGCAATTCAACATCTTTTTATGGCTCAAATTTTTTAGTTGTACTTGTACCATTTTGTTCCTTCTCTGTTAAACTGTCTTATGATGGACAAAACCTAGATTGCATTAGTTATTGAAATTATTTTGGGCACTCGAGCGAGAGGCTTTATGGCCCATATGTTTTTGTCAGTGTCTATTTTTAAATGACTTTTTGTTAATAAGGACATACTCAATCCTTAAATCAACAGCTGATTTAGACTACCTTCTTCGAAACTTAAATAGCTATCCTTATAGAATTGACATTATTTCAGGTAATGGGAACAAGGATGGTCTTTATTCTGTCCTCCTCAGGACTACAATGCACATGCTGCTGCTGCTTGTATGAATCGTCTTGCTAAACTGAGGTATTTGCTGATAAGTTGTTGCTTTAATTTTGGTTTATCTGCCTTTTGGTATCAATGACAAATATTTTTAATTAATTTTAGATGCCCGTGTGAGCTACAATTTCTGTATCTTGTAGTGTATAAATGGTTTCCTTCGCTGACCTGTATTTTCTATGATTGGAAATAGATAATCTTTTAATTTATGTAGTTTAAAGATTTGAATGATGTACTGAATTCAGACTAGAAGTGTGTCGGGAATGACTTTTAATTTTTAACTTTTGCTTTTGAAACTTGCTGTTCACGCACTTTTGAGTTAGTTTTGCTTTTTAAATTTTAGCGTGAAAGCGAATGACAAAGCCTTCTCCTGTCAAAGGTGTTTACCTCCTTTCACAAATACATGCAATATTAAATAGGTTGTGCTTCCAATAATGCATGCACTTCATCATGTTGCATGGACATAGTAATGGTTCATCATTTTGTATGGTTCCTCTATACCGTTGTGGCTTCTGCCTGATTTTTTTGTTTCTCCTTTTAACTCTGGTTTGACCTTTTTAATGTCAGTTGACCGCAATGAATGTTTACTTTTTTAGATTGCCATTTGGAAGGCTTATTTTATTTTTTTCTGTTTGGTCAAGTCAGGTCAGCATTGCCATCCTTTTCATGTTCATGATGAGAGTCATGGGCTGCGTATTAATTTTTTGTTTGGAAATGAAAGTCCTCTCATTTTTGGACCTATAATTGCCGTTCTGTCTGTATGTAGTGCCCGGTGGATTGGAAATCACGGGTTCTCCATTGGTATTGATGATGTTCAACCGGATAATGATCTGAATGAAAGGAAGAGAGAGACCATTTTGAATGGTTATGGTAGTTGTGATGAAAAAATCGAGCTCTATAACAAAGGAAAGCTACAACTCCAACCTGGTTGCGATGCTGCTCAGACACTGGAGGCTGTGATTACTGATATTCTAAATCAAATTCGAAATGAGACTGGGCAGGTTAGTGCAAAATAGCATTAAATGATCCATTAAGTTTTGCATTAGTTTATGTGCGCTGCAGATAATGTATTCATCATATTCTCGAAGGCATTTCCAGGGGAAACGTTTTGTGAAAGGGAATGAGGATATATTTTGTATACTAATAGGTGTGCATGAAGAAACTCCATTGGAGAAATAGTCCCTTGATCATGTCACAATGTGGTTCGAAAGGATCCCCCATCAATATTAGCCAAATGATTGCATGTGTGGGTCAGCAGTCGGTTGGGGGTCGTCGTGCACCTAATGGATTCATTGATCGGAGTCTTCCTCATTTTCCAAGGAAATCAAAAACACCTGCAGTGAGTGTTCTTGAATTGTGTTTTATACAAAGCTCATTCTTTTATAGAAATGTGCCCTATATATAGAACTATTCTTGAATTGGAAAGCAAGATTGGGATTGGAGGATTTCCTTGAGAAGGCAAAGAGCCAATGATAGCTTCAGTTCACAGTAGTATATTTTCAGAAGTTAATTAGAATAGCAGAACATGCGACAATTCACCGAAATTCTAGCTTTCATGAAGTTATTGACCGAAGACAGTTTTGAGTAACTTAGAAACTTTTCATGCAGGCTAAAGGTTTTGTTGCCAATTCATTTTACAGCGGTTTGACAGCTACTGAATTTTTCTTTCATACAATGGGAGGACGGGAAGGCCTGGTTGATACGGCGGTATGTAAATCATTTTTCAGCTGCCACTTGAACTTTACGCGTGTCCTCTTCTGTGGCTGGCTTTTTTCATTAAATTGAATTATGCTGCTGAGAAAACTGTGTTGTTTGGCTAGAACTATCACCTGGAGGGGGTGAACAGGTGGTTTTAATCAAACTTGGTAAAATAATGCGGAAATAAGAAAATCAAGGTTGATGGGAGCTAGTGAATGGAACTGGTTCAATGCTTCTGCTAGATGGTAATAGACGCGAGTAAGAAAGCAGAAGACAATGGTGGTTCGGCTTTTGGTAGAGTCTATGTCTACTCTCCCATACTAGTAGCCTACTGGCTGAATTTCACTAAGTAATTAAATGAGAGATTATAGAAAGATGTAATGACTTGATGACAAGCACTTCAACAGAAGCCAGTACTGCCTCTACCAAGGCTATCTCACTCTATATACAAACTTAGTATTACACCTCTCACAACATTTTGATTATACGCTCAAGTAGACAATTTAGAACAAGTGCAACTCTCTTGAATAAGGATGATGATCTCTTGATCTCTGGCACTCCTCTTCAAACTTTTTGCTCCTTTTATACTCATCTCCAAGCTTCCCACTGGATAGAATCAAACGGAGGATCAATCTTTAAAACTAGCCATTGGTCGATTGATGTAGAAGGATCACGTAGCCCTTCAAGTAGAAAGTATCAAAGATTTAGGAGGATCTGCTCGCTCGTACAATCAAATCCTATAATCCTTAAAACAAGCTTCTAACAAAAGGAAATTATCTACGGGGTGATTGCCAATCAATCAAGAGTTCTCATATGGAAAGTTTATGAGAATATCTTTGTAATTGTTGGACAATCAATTTAACTTAGAAACGCAATCCTAGTTAGATAATTGACCATTAGGGAAATTTAATCTACTAAAGAATCAATAATAAGATTCAATAAACATTGAGGATAACTTGAAGATCAAAATATGTCTTGTCATGAGAATCTCATATGAGTCTGCCTTTGCCCATGAATCTTGCTTCTATCATAATAAAAGTGTAAAACTTATTAAGTACAAGAAGCATAGAGATATATTTGTAGTAAATCCTCGAAGTATTTCCAACAAATTATGGTAGTTTTGTTTCCTTCAAAATCAAATATAATTTCTCAACGAACTGGTGCTACTGATGTTAGTCTCTGCATAATAAATGAGTGCTCATCATTTAGGTATCTTGTACTAGTCGGCTAGGATGTTCATATGATCTGCATGTGACGTTCTTTTAATGGAGAGAATAGTAAAGGTCTTGTAGGAGTTTCATTTTCCACCCCGAACATTTTGGTGTTCCAGTGTATTTTACTCGCTGAAGACCTTGCACGTGGAACTTGATCAATAGTTTAGGATAATGCTCATTTTTGTGTATGGAAGCTAATACTCTCTCTTCCCTGTGTGTAGTTACATTCACCTAATTACATACATGAAGACCCTCTAAGTAAAGCATCCATGTGGGAGATTTAATGATCATCAGCATCATGATCCTGTAATTTATATTCAAGGACAACTACCACTGTGAATTAGTTCTGATTCTATGTTTAGCTATATGTGTCATTGCCTTCCTCTTTGCTATTGCCTACACCGTGCTGTTGTCTAATCGAATCTATATTTTCCTTTTCTTTTGGATACATTCTCTGCTTTAGGATGATAATTGTGAAAGGAAAATTGTGATGATTTATTCAATAAACATCAATAGATGTCAATATATACATTAGAGATCTGCAACATAATTAACCCTAAAGCCCTAAAGACAATTTGCCCTTTATACCTCTTAACACTCCCCCAAAGCTAGAGCATAGATATTGATCATGCCCAGCTTGTTACAAATATTTTCTATCCTTCCATTATCTAGAGGTTTAGTAAACATGTATGCAAGTTGTTCACTGGTCCTAATATGACTGGGAAGAATTACTCCACTCTGCATCTTCTCTTGGATAAAATGACAGTCAACCTCAATGTGTTTTGTTCTCTCATGAAGCACAGGATTGGAAGCTATATGTATTGCCGCCTTATTTTCACACCATAGAGACATAGGAGCTGAATCTTTAAAGCCTAATTCATTCAATAGCTATTGAATCCACACTAATTCAAATGTGGCTTGCGCAATGGCTCTATATTCTGACTCAGCACTGGAGTGGGTAACAACACTCTGTTTCTTACTCTTCCATGACACCAGATTTCCTCCAACCAAGGTACAATAGCTAGTGGTCAATCTCCTATCATCAGGAGACCTTAACCAATCAGTATTAGAGAATCCTTCAACTCTGCTATGACCGTGATTTTGGTGAACAATACCTTTCCTTGGAGCATTCTTCAAGTAGCTCATTCTTCAAGTAGCTCAAAATCCAAATGACTGCATCCCATGAGATGTACAAGGGGAAGGCAATGTTTGATCGAGTAACTGTGGGATAATTTAGCTTACTACTAGTTTTTTGTATCTCTCAGGATTATTAAGAATCTCTCCTGCCAATTTAACCTCTTGTTCCATACCTGTGTCAATGAGCAAATCCATGACATATTTTCATAGTGATAGAACGATACCTTTATGTGGTTGTGCCACCTCAATTCCTAGGGAATACTTCAGCTTTCCCAAGTCCTTGGTCTAAAACTATTGCTGAAGATAAACCTTTAGTTCAGCTATACCAACGAAGTCATCTCCTATAATAACAATATCATCAACATACACAATCAAGAACAGCTTGCCTCCTCCTAACTGTTTATAAAAGAAAGAGTGATCGTTTCCACATCTAAATAGTCCAAAAGAGAGTACAGCCTCAGAAAATTTCCCTAACCATGGTCACGGGGATTGCTTTAAGCCATAAAGACTATTTAATTTGCCAACCAATACCCCAGACTCCCCCTAAGCAACAAACCCTAGAGGTTGCTTCATATAGACCTCATGATGAGTACCATGAGAGAAAGCATTCTTGACATCAAGCTTAAACAATAGCCAATTACATGTGGCGGCAAGAGAGATCAAAATAAAAACGGATGTAAGCTTGGCAAGAGGAGAAAAAGTGTCCAGATAGTCTAAACACACTTGAGCATATCCTTTCGCAACTAATCTTGCCTTTAAGCAAGCAAGAGAACTATCGGGATTGACTTTCACAGCATACAACTATTGACAATCAATAGCAGTTTTGCCTGAAGAAAGAGATACCAACTCTCAAGTTTGATTAATCTTCAAAGACTTTAATTCCTCTTCCGTAGTTGATCTCCAGCCAGGGCTTTGTAATGCCTTAGCCACAGATTTGGGGAGAAGATATTGGTCAACAGCAGACAAAAAGGACCGAAAGGAGGGAGACACAAAAGAGTATGAAATAAACTTTACAATAGAATGTTGAGTGCCTGCATGTGTACCTTTGCGATGAGTAATTGTAAAATCAAGATCATACACAAGAAGAGGATCAGCTAACGGCGGATCTGGAGCTGAAGGTGACGTAGTAGTGGCAAGAGGAAGGGGAAGCAGTAGCTACTCAAGGACATCTAGTACAGACCTTGAGAGGAGGTGGTTCCTATGCATATATTGGTGAAACAATTGGAGCAGTTGACCTAATGGTGGTCATATGTAAGTCTTCATCCACCTCAGAAACAGTGACTAGAACATCATGATAGGGTATAGACTCAAAGAATGAAACATCGGGAGTTATAAAGTAATTCCTCAACGATGGAGAATAACAACGGCATCCTTTTTTAGTATGAGAATAACCCCAAAACATACACTCGATGCCCTTGGGATAAAGTTTTGATACTCCAAGTCAATGGTCAAGAAAAAAATATACAACCAAAGATCAGAGGTTTCAAACAAAGATTGATTTGGAAACAAAGTAGAAAAAAGAATACCACCTCGCAAAACAAAAGAAAGCATGCGATTAATGAGATAACATGCAGTCAGGACAACATCAGATCAAAACCTTTTGGAGACCTTCATCTCAAACAACACGGGCCTTGTGAGTAGGGGTGATTGGTTTCCGTCCGATCTAGTTGACAGTTCCCGAGTGGCTCCATTGGACCAGAAACGTGACAAAAAAAGTAGAAGCTATGACAAGGGAGCTATAACCTCCTGAAAGCTGTTAGCCACACTATATACACATCTGTATGTGTGCCCACATGCACATAATTATATGAAAACTACTATTTAAACGACATGGATGAATGTTCAACTGTTGCAGTTTTTCAAATTCTAAGCAACAACCAACTAAAGTGTGACCACATCCCTAGGTCCAGAAAATTGTCTTCTTTTGATGCAAAAGCGCGTAGCAGTTAATCGTGGAGCAATGCCAAGGAATTAAAATGGGAAAAACAATGGTATCCAGCTGCACTTTATATGCATAAGTAGGAAATAAGATAACAATTTCGACTTGAACATGACCGGAGCAACCGGTCACTGATTCCAATTTTAAGAATCGCAAACTGAATCGCAGCCGTCTAGAATCGCGAATTGGACCACCGGTCTCGATCCGGGCCAAGCGGTCCCGGTCTGTTCAATCCAATTTGCTCACCCCTTCATGTGACTTCCAATAAATGCTTTATCTTCCTTTCAGCTACATCATTTTGTTGTGGTGTATCAAAGCAAGAAGATTCATGGATCATACCATGTTGAATCATAAAGTCAGAAAAAGGTTAAAAAGGTGCAGAAAAGTACTCGTTAGTGTTATCATAATGCAAGACTTTAACATGCGCACACAATTGAGTATGAAGGCACAAAAGATAGAAAACAATTCTGAACAACTTTTATTAATTATAGCGAAGTAACTCTAGAATAGTTATCAACAAGAGTAACAAAGTATCTAAAACCCAAATTTGAAACCATATGATAAGGATCTCAAATATCTGAATGAAATAATGAAAAAGGAGACACCGCTTGTTTAATGACTCGAGGTAGGTAACTAACACAATGCCATTTGCTAAGTTGACATGACTCACATTCTAATCTAGAAAGAGACTAAAAACTGGAATCTAACTACTGGAGGCTGTGCAGTGAAGGATGACCAAGACAAGAATGGAATAGATGTATGGAAGCAACACTAATGGATGGAGCATCTTCAAGCACATATAGGCCCCCTGCCTCTATCCACTATCAGTCATCCATCCTGGAAAATACAAGAATCGGGGTAGAATGTCACTGAACATTGAAATTTTTTGGCTAATTTACTAACAGACATGAGATTTGATGAAATTGTGGGAGATAAAGCATCGAGGACAAAGGTAATGAAGGAGTTGGATGAACCGTGCTAATCCCCTCAACTTGTGTAGATGAGCCATTAGCTACAGTAACAATGGATGATGATGGAGTAAGAGAGAAATATACCTGAAAGACTTGACATGTGATTAAGGCCCCTGAATCAATGATCCAAGGGCAAGAAGCAGCTGAAAGGCATCTAGTAGCATTACCTGTCTATACCAGATTAGCAGTAGAAGAGGCAAGCTGTGAAATCTATAGCGCGTTATATCAAGCAAATTCCTCATCAAACATAACCACTGCCTTGCCTTTAGAAGATCATGGCAGAGAAGAAGAGTCGATACTAGATGCAGCATTTGCAACCTGTCTACCCTGGTCTCCCATGTAACTTGTAGCAAAATTTTTTAATGTGACCAAGTTTGCTACATAATGACAAGTCCGAACAACCCTTGAGCTATCAATAGAAATGTGGGACTGCCCATAAAGTTGCCATTGGCCTTGAACTCTCCCTGTTCCTGTACCTCAACCTCCACAGCCATTATTTCCTCCACGGTTTTCCACCATCATTCCTACCACCACCACCAGCTCGAGACTGGGGCACGAGCTAAACTATCTATCACAAACGTGGACTCCTAAGAAGACTCACGAGA
Source organism: Psidium friedrichsthalianum (assembly GCA_019149425.1). NCBI lineage: Eukaryota > Viridiplantae > Streptophyta > Magnoliopsida > Myrtales > Myrtaceae > Psidium > Psidium friedrichsthalianum. Next base: position 7,033 of record JAGVVM010005713.1, on the reverse strand, counting down.
TATCTGAAAAACTCAAGCAAATGCATCTGTGAGTATTGCAATAGTCTCTCTTGCAAGAATCTGCGACCCAATAGTCTCATATTCTGGACCAAGACCTCCTAAGAATTCCATTACAACCAATTGTTCTCTTTGAAGTTGGACATTGGCTAAAATTGGGAGGAGCAGTAAACTCTGTATACGTTCTCTTAAAATCAACAATGTACTGTGTAATGGAGTGCCCCTTCCTCTCAGATTGGTAAAACTCCTGGGATAGCTCATATATCCGTGAAAGATTACTTTGGCCAAAATAAAATACTTCCAAATACTCCCACCATTCTTTGACTGTGTCAACATGATCCGCAACTATATTACTTTCCGTAGAGTTCAGCATCTAACTACAGACACGTGCATCAAGAACATCCCAAGTTGTATCATCTATGTTCTTAGGCCAGTCGAGTGGATAAGATGATTTCTACTTGCCAGGGTTAGCTTCACAATTTTGTTCCATTGTTGAAAGTTATCATTACCTTCTAGCTTCTTATCGGTATTACGATTAGACGAAGAGGAAATCACCTCAGCCATCACATTATTACTTTTCTCAGGAGCAACCATGCTCCAATAATAATAAGAAAACTACCGCAATATTTTCCTCCAAGCACTCAATCTCAACAGTTCAATAATCCAACACAATTGGAAGACATCCCAATCAACCACTTCATACTGATAGCTCAACAAGGTTCTCACAGTACTGGCACCAATTGAACCAACATTCCAGACATAAGAACAGAGTACCGAACAACATCTTTGCTGTCCCATCTTTTTTTTTTTTAACCTTGGGAAGATGACGACGACGACGACGAAGGTCAGAACCTTGGAATCAAAGTCGCCACAATCTACCGCCGTTGAGCAACAATCCGTTGCCAAATCCTAGAATCAGGATCGCACCGGGCAGCGATCGGAGATTGTGGCAAGTGGCGAGGCAAGAAAAACGTGTGTGCTCCTATCAGGGGGTGGTGTTTGACTATGTGAAGCGGTGATTCAAGGACACGCTCAAGGAGACGAAGGCTATGGAGTTTCCAGGATGGCTCTGATACCATGTGAAAGGAAAATTGTGATGATTTATTCAATAAACGTCTATTTACGTCAATATATACTTTCAAGATCTGCAACATAATTAACCCTAAAGCCCTAAAGACAATTTTGCCCTTTATACTTCAACAATAATTATTATAACCCTTCTAATTTGCTGTAAGAATTGTGCATGATGTCATAACATTGAGTCTATTGGATATCTTTTCATTTGTCCAAATTGTATATAAAAAGTTGGGTTTGCCATTCCCATCTCATTTCTTTAGAGTTGGCTTCTGCCATTGATATCTCAGTGGAGACAGATAACATCCAACAAAGTAGGTCATGTTTTAGTTCTGTTTTTCTTTTCTTGCTCAAGTTTTTATTCTGGAGCTGTAAGAGTTGATTGCGCGAGGAAATAATTATATGCTTCTCTTCAAAATCGTGTTCTCTGGTTATTGTAGGTGAAAACAGCTGAGACTGGGTACATGTCTCGTAGACTAATGAAGGCTTTGGAAGACTTGTCTATTCATTATGACAACACAGTAAGAAATGCAAGTGGATGCATTGTTCAATTTATTTATGGTGATGATAACATGGATCCTGCACAAATGGAAGGAAAAAGTGGGTTCCCTTTGAATTTCAACAGATTATTTATGAAAGTGAAGGTAATGAAGCTTAGTCCATCTTTTGTGTTATCCAGAAACTTGTTGAGTTCATTGGACGGAAGAATGGGATTGGTTCATCTATTTTCAAACTTCCACATTTATTTGCAGGCAACATGCCGTTCGGGAGAACATAAGTATTTATCTCCTGTGGAAATAACTTCATTGATAGAACAAAAGCTACCAGAAAATGAAAGTGCTTCTGATGGGGCCCTCTCAGATGCTTCCAAAGCCTTTAAGAAATCTCTTAAAGCCTTCCTACTTGAAGAACATAGGAAAGGATCAAAAATCATTTTGGAGTTTGGTGAGGATGCAACAGGGGAAAGTTGTGAGACTATCAATCGAGTTGCCCAGAAAATTGGTGGAATTACTGAAGAACAGCTAAGGGTAAAGGACTGTACCTTTTTCTTCCCATTGGGGAGTTTCAGTTTTGTTTATTTGTATTCCTATGATTTCATTCATTAGATACTGAAGTTGATGCCATGGCATCTTTAATCAAATTTTGAGAATACCGATGTGGCTATCTCATTTATAGATGACTTTTGTTTTTCCAAGCAGATTTTGTGCTATAGTTTGCATGTCAAGACAGGATCGTTATCCTGTGTATCTTTTTACGAGAGTCAAGAAGTATGCTTGAAATAGTTGGGGGCACATGAAATTGGTATTAAATATGATGTACAAAACCATTATTCACCATCAATACGTCCATATCATTTTGTATTACCAGTCATCTGAAGAACCTCACGTGTTGTGTCTTCTTAATTGTGACCTGAAAATTTTCTATAATTTTTTAACCTCATGTGTCAACTGCTTATATTGACATCAGTTTGATCGGACTTTATTCAGGCTGGTTCAGTAAAATTCCTTCTCTTATTTTTGGGTTTCCAATTACTATCAGCACCCGTTTTGTGTTTGCCTGGTTTTTTGCTTGATTAGTTCTTAAAACAAAAAAAGAGCACACTTTATGAGATGCAATAAGACTCTTAGGAACGCAGTGACAAGATATTCTGTAAAAATAATGGACAATTGATCCAAACTTTGTCAAGTAACCTCAGCAGAACTAAGGTTAACAGTAATTTTGGTTGACTTTTCCGGGTTTGGTTCAACTAAATTTGGGTTGCAATGGTTTTGGCCAGCAAATGGATCCATACTCGTTTCAGTATCTTTTTCCCCCGCCTTTTATGTACAATGTTGGCTACAGAAAACACATCCTCTTCCAGTCGAATTTAATCCTAAGGAAGAGAAAGACGGGAGATTAAAATTAAAAGTCTCAACATATGGAGACTATGGTCAAAACCAGAGTCTGAGGAGCAGTTTTTTGTGAAATTGCTTGAGCTGTTACTTTATAGTCTAGAAATTCAGTTGCAGAATTGAGTTTAGAAGGGAACTTGTGATGGCAATTTTCTTGGCCTTATCGTTTTAACATTTTTTCATCAACTATGGACCTACTATCGTGCAATGATGCTAGTTTCAAGCAAGTTTATTTATTGTGTTGGATCCCAAAATTCGAACTCTTTTTATTATGTAAAATCTTTGAGTGCCTCGTATACGTCTCTCTCTTTATATAAAGATCTTGCCAAAATAAAGAGTGGTTTGTGGAAGTTTAGATGTGCTGATGATGTCTTTGGCTAATTTGATTTCTACTTGAGTTTAATAAAATGCATCTAATTCTTGTTCGTTTCTATCGTGTAATAGGCCTTTATAGACACCTGCATCTCTCGTTATCATTTTAAAAGAATTGAAGCTGGAAGTGCAATTGGAGCAATTGGGGCTCATAGTATTGGAGAACCGGGGACACAGATGACACTCAAAACATTCCATTTTGCTGGTGTTGCCAGCATGAGTATCCTCTGAATGTCGTCTTTGTTTTGGCTTTAATTTTGCTACTCCAGAAACTGCGCTTTTTGGTTTTCTAAGCGTCACTGCTTACTCTACTTTTCATAGTACTTCTTACCTGTATTAGATTAACCCTTAGGCTTCCTCGTATTAAAGAGATCATAAATGGAAACAAGAAAATACTCAACGGCCCATCATCAACTGCAGAGCTTTGATCGTGATGATACCGTGAATATTGCTAGGATGTGGCTAGATGATACGCCCATATTTTAGGCCAGGTAAACTTCTGATTCCTCCTAATAGTTCCCATTCCCTGCTTGAGTGTGGTTAGATTCATGTGTAAAATATTGCAGACTACCCTCTGGTTGTCAATACTGAGTTCATTATCTTGCAATCTGTGCTTCTTAGTGTTGGAAAAGGATATTTATTTGAATATGATGAGAGTTGGGTTACCATCAACTTTTTCTTTCAATCTTTGATTTTATACGTCCAATTGCTGGAAATCTACAGTTTCCTTGAGCTTCTTTAATTAGCATTAGGTTTGGGTTTATGAGGTCTCTCTTAGGCTTTCTCAGGATTTGGGGCTAAGATGGTCCTTTCTTTGGCCAACTTTGGCCAATAAGTTGGTCCCGATTTGGGGTAGCCATCATGCATATCTCATCAATCTTTGGTTTTTTAGGCTTGTGATTGCTGGATTGCACTTCTATAAGTTCTTTATAGACATATCCTTTATGTCTCTGCAGTCTCTTCTTAGCTTTTCTTTAGGGAATTTGGGACTAATTGTTCCCTTTCAGCTATATTTCTTCCCTCCGCTGTTTCGGGTCATCAGCTTGTATTTTAAGCAGACCTTCTTTAACTGATCTGCATACATTTCAATGTTGACGGTAGGAGGCGAAGTGCTGCTTTAGCATCTGTTCTTCCAAACCGTACTGCAGGGACTTCGGGCACTTCTCCTAGAGTTGAGAAAGCACCGTTGTGAGTTTTGTTTGTTGCCTAGAGGGCAGCTCGTTCTCTGAGCTCCTCCTCCTCCTCGTGGCTTTATGAATAAAAACTGTATGCTTTTTCTGTGGTCAACTTTTTGAACCTTTACTAACAGGTCTCGGGCACTTCTCCTTGAGTTGAGAAGCATCAGTTGGGTTTTTGTCTTTGCCATAAGGAGCAGCACTTTCATTGAGCTCTCCTCCTTTGTGCTTTAATCAAAAAATTGCTTGCTTCTTTTCCGTTAAGTCACTATTTCTCATCTATGAAGGGTTATAATTTCTCGCTACATTAGTTAGCTTTTAACTAGTGGACTTTGAACCTGGTTTGTCCGCATCTATAGGGACTTGTAATAATCAATGAAGTATGTTGGTTACTGACTAGCTATTTATGCGTTTGGGTAAACATCAAATAATACCCTCTTTCTTGTGAGATGCTTTTTGTGTGTCCACCTTGTGATGGTCAACATCTTCTTTTTGCAGTTCTTGAATAGAGGTGTGCGGGGAAACACATAATCTGTTTCGCCTCCTAATACATGAAATTGGAGCTTGATGACTCCATTGGGGCTATGGCTTTGTTTTGCAGATTGCAGAGTAAACATAAGATTGTTATGACTTTCAGATTAGTGTCATAGTCATCACTTGACATGATAGAATGAGACCTCACAGTTAAGTTATATGCTAATACTGTGAGGGAGTCAATTACGCAAACCTAAAACACCCGAAAAATAAACGAAGCAGCTGGTGTTTATTTCTTGTTATACGCTTGGCCTATATTTATAAAATCTTCGTATGTTAATGAAATTTGATGCCATCTGCCATTATACAGCAATAAATGTTTTGATGTTACAGAAATTGGAATCGTTCCTCTCGTTGATAGAGTAAACTCATTTTGAGCTCCATTCCCTCAAGAATATGCTTTCAAACGTCATAGTGAGTGAGAACGCTAATGTTCATTTTAAATATGGATGAATGATGAATGAATTATGCTCCTTGTCTTCTCGTTCTTCTTCGTGGATGTTAAACTTTCTCATGTGTTGACTTTTTGGTTGACAGGGAATCAAGACGTTGAGGCGTGCGTGGTAAACAAAGGAAAGAAAATATAAGGCAATGAAGGGAAGGCCAAAGAAGAGAGAAGTACAGTTTAGTAGTGGAAGGGTGAGTTTTGTTTTATCACATTGCCTTGTAGTGAGAGCCGATTATGCAGATTACTTTCAGCAAAACACAATTGTGAATATATTATGTCTGTACATACATTTCAAACTACGACACAAACATCCAATCTTCCAACATACGGTCAGATACCAGTTCTGAACACGACTTTTTATGTCAATTTTATTACAACTTAGGAAGTGTTAAATTACTCAATATAGATTAATCAGTATCTACGGTGTTTTACACTTCAGGCACCATACTACTAAGTCTATTTCACCAAACATACCAAAGTCATGCAGGTAAGCAAGAGGTCATTAGTATTTTATGTAGGTTGGATGTTGCAAATATGTTTTTTCCCCCTGATAAGAAACCTTATGCTCTATTGTTGTTGAAGTTTGTTGAGCCTTGCATAGAAAAAAAACAAATAGAAAGAATTTCTTCTACTCAAGGGAGAACTCCAAATTTTCCCAGCTTCCACATGAGTAATACTAATTGCCTGGGATAGACTGCTAGTTCCTTTCTAAAAGCGCTCTTTCGCATGTCATTTAACAATTTCATTTAACTTCCGTGGTTATATCTTACTTGCAAGCGCTATGCACTGAAATGGGGGAAAAGAATTGCTTCCACTTTTCTGTTATGATTGAAGTCTTGCACACAGCGGTCTGCAAGAAGTCTATGGGCGACTGAGGTGTTGATGGTCGGAAACTAAAAGTAATCATGTGATTGGGTACAAGCAGACACTTGGAATTGAAGCTGCTAGAAGGTCCATTATAGAGGAGATACAGTTTATTATGTCGAATCATGGCATGGCATAGACATACGCCATTGATTCTTTTGTGCAGTGTTATGACTTTTCCTCCGGGTGAAGTAAGCATAGTCCATTATGGTGTCAATGCGGAGAATTATTACGCTTCTGGGATACAGGTATTGGATTCAGTATCTCACGTAAATGAAGTTTTTTGAAAGATATGCTCCATTATATTTTATGAGGTCCTAGATGGCGAGGCTTTTTATCCAGTCAGGTGACGGTGAGGAGAATTAGCCCTAACTTTGCTGATTCAATGTGATGTTCTTTTGTTCTTTGTTTGGCCTAGTATATTTTTTAGTTTGTTTTGTGTTCTTAGATTCGATGTGAATATCAGGTGAAGTTCTTGAGCATTACAAGGTTTGGATACGGGAAATGGACTGGTGGACTACGTATCTTTTCGGCATGTATGGCAGGAGGGGCGGGGGTTATTATTTTCTTTTTGGGCCGGGGCACGGAGGAGCGGAAGTGATGCGTGTTCGGGGGCTTGCTGCTTCCTAAGGTTCTTGCGCATTGTTCTGTCGCTGTACGTTCGTGCACGCAGCCTT
>JAGVVM010005712.1:0-25994 GCA_019149425.1 Psidium friedrichsthalianum | reverse complement strand
GTGCGTCGTCAACAAGGCTCACCTTGCTTGCATCTCTCGTCTTGTCGTTAGGATCCCATTTACATATACCTTAACTGCAGTCTTACGGGATGCAGTGTACATTCCTTTCATGGTAAGACACCCTTGTGTCTGCCGCTTGGCCTCTATATCTCCGCCTATTATTGCAATATAGAGAATTCTGATATCTTACCCAAAGAGTCCCTACAAAGAAGACTCGACGCCTGCAGGAGGAGCGTATACAGGGACACGGTGACGGGTGAATTGTGAAGGGGCAAGCTACTCTAGCCTTTGGCCATGTGGTACTTAGCCTTGCCAATCAATTTGAGCAAACTTTTTTATTAATGGGTCTGGACATTGCCGTCTTAGACATAACAGTTGACGTCTTTGCTTCACACGTTATTATCCGCGTCTGACATCTGTCCTTATGTCTGTACTATCAATCTACTTATCGTCGTGGTGTGTATGCCATATGGTACATTGCCATGTACAAATTGATTTGTATCTGTTTAATTGAGAAGAGACGTTTCTTTCCTGCATTTAAGTTTACGCTTGTTTGCCTGGTGGGCTAGAAGCGCGTCAATATGGTCTGATACCCAGATTTGACGCCGTTTTTTCTATAAGGTGGGTCTTATTTGGGTCACTAATTTTTAGAGAAGCCAACTAAAATGGTTCAAAAGTTGTAGTAAAAATTAAATGGGCTCAAATGTGGGTCCACATAGGAAGACCGTTTTCCGGACCACACGTTTGGACCCTTTTAAAAAGCAAATATGAAAAAGTTGCGGGATGGCCCCGTTTACTCTCTTACCCGGCCTCCTGCTCGCTTCGCTCTTCTTTCTGCGTGAAGAAGAAGTCCCAGGTTCTTCCATCGGGTCTCAAGGTCGTAACTTTTTGATTGCTGTTGTTTCGTGTAGCTTACGGGGTGAAATTTTACCTTCGTTTCTCTTTCAACATTGACCGGTGTTTTCAGGTCGCAATACTTGCCAAGAATTGTGTCTGGAGTTCAAGAACGAGCCCGCTTCCCTGAGGCGGGCTTGGTCCCTATTTTGTTGCAAGGTCAGGTTCTTTTAAAGTTGGATTTTTGTAATTCTGGGGCGGTTCGTGTTATGTTTCGCATGTAATTTCCGTTTACCTGTGCAATTTGGACGATTCCATTTCATTAATTCGAAAGTGTAAGCTGCTATTGAGTGAGAGCTTTGTCGGTGTGACGTTTTGCGTGCATATCACATGGCTTGTGAATTTCCTTTAGGAAGGCGCTTTTAGGCTAATGGGGTCATGAATGGGCGTGCTAGATGTTATATTCATTCGTGCCGAGGATCGGTAGGATGAGATTCTTACTGTATGGGGTCATTATTTCCTTCGAAAATGTCATCTTTTGCTGTTTCTACCTGAAATTTTGAAGTGGTTGCATGTCTTAACTTTAAACAAAGGAGGGGCGGATGTTAAGGGCATGGACATGACTGAGGTTGCAATCTACAAATTGCCACTTTAGTAGGGTTGCTGATATAGAGAGATGGCGAGTATGTCAAGTTTTGTCACATGGATTTGTGTCGTGTTTTTGGTCACTATTGCAATTCGCTGGTACTTCTTGAGGGCATTACAAGCACTGCGGAATCATTGCTCATGTTGTTCTCTAACGGTCGAGCGGCGTTGGGCTGTCTTTTCTGGTGAAGTTGTCCTCAGTTTTTTTTGTTCTTTTTTTTGCGGTGTAGTAATGAAGGCGATGGGATTTTCGTGATTTCATCTAGCTTATTGGTCTGGCTTAGTGATCATGACCAACGTAGAGCAAATTGTTTGATAGTGTTTGTAGTTTTGAATAAAAAAGAAGAAGAAAAAAGAACACATGAAATGGAGCATTACAAAAACTGCAGTACAATAGGGAGCCTATATAAGGCATAGCCAATATTGCCATGGAATTCGTCCATATCTACGTGTCAAATCGATGTATATGAACACCTTATGCATAGAGATTGGGTATATCTATTGAGTTAATTAGTTCAATGAGATGATGAGCGACGGTCTTTTAGAAGAAGGAACGATGGAGAGAACTTCCAGATCTGAGCTAACCATCTGTAATCTTATGAGGGAACAAAAAAACAGGGAGATACGGAGGGGGTGTTGGGGCTCTCTCGTGCATATTTATAAGGCTCATAACAGATGGTTTGAGTGCTATTTCATGTTCACCTGAAAATGTCTCCTGAAGCACTGCTTGATTTATTATGCTCATAGCTCATTTAGTATCTGCAAGCGAAACATCTGTGGATGGCATGACATTCACTGCTCGTTTACTGGATGCTGGAATGAGAAAAGTTTATTCCTTGAATAGGCAAATATGTGGTTGTTAAGCTCCCACTGATATTCAATGCGCTTAGAGGTGAGTCATCAGTTCCAATAGCTCCTCCTCTTTTAAATCAGAAGATATAATAGCTTAATTTGCATTTTGACATGTCTTTGATTTCTTGTTTAAGTCAGTACTTAGTTTCTTTGTTCGCGAGACGTAACAAAAAGAATGCTCTCTCATGTTTCCCTCTTTGCTTTGGTAGAGATTCTGTCATCCGAGCATGAGGAAGCCATATTTGCTTTGGCAAAAACATTCAAGAGGCTCATAGACTATTGCATCGATGAAGATTTGATCAATCAGGGAGTTGAGTAGATCAAGATACATGAAAACGCAGAATCAAGAAAGTCTGGACCCACTTGCATCGAAAGAATTTGTGTGACTATTGAGAGTTTGCTGGATTATCGTTTTTGTGCTGTCTGGGACGTAGCCTTCCAAATTATTTCATCTACTTTTAAAAAATTAGGTACTCTCTCTCTCTCTCTCTCTCTCTCTCTAGCTGAACCGAGACGTTCATCTTCCAGGCTCTGTTATAGTGGTAAACTTGTTCTGTCAACTCTCTTATCTCCCATGGTTTGTATTTCTTTGTTATATGCTGGAATAATCTAAATGAGTCCCATTCTCGCCTTCCATTGTGTATGCTGGGCTCGCCTAAAAGATCTGTTGTTACCTTTTCTTGTAAACAAGCTTCCCAAAATCGAAAACTTTTCTTTATCAGGAAATAATGCTTTTTTATCTTCTGAGAGGAATGCTTAAGAGCTTGGGAGACATACAGAAGTTGCCTGATGAAGATTTTCCTTGCAGGAAACGGGTATGTTTTTATTTAACTGTAGCTTTTACTCGGCAGAACTCTTTCTAGATTATGTAGGTCCCTTCATGATGCATTTCAGCTTACGCTTCCATTTAGGGATGTTGATATTTTGGGGAGTTGCATGCTTCTCTATTCTAGCTGCAATTCTGTGTTCTAAGCAAAAGTCTCAGCAGTTTCCTTGGCAAGCTTTCACCTTTTGCCTGTTGGGTTATTGGTATTTCAAAAAAAAAAAAAGGGTGGAATGAATGTGATAATCTGATTTTGCATATTTTTGGAATTTAATTTTCTCAACTGGAAATGCACATCCCATGAACATTTGTTTGTGCTCTCTCTCTCTCTCTCTCTCTCTCTGTGTTTGTGTGTGCGTTAGATTTCAATACTTGGTTGATTGTCACTTCTGTTTGCATTCAAAAAAAGTATTGTTAGTTCTGATTTTTGGACTAAGTCTGTTTTCAACTGCTGAAGTGTTATGTTTCATGGGGCGTTTGTGTTTATTCTGTCCGGGAAATCTATGTAAGAATGGAGCTTTTCTCAATTTGTATTCAGCTGAAACTTGCTCTTGTAACTAGAGATTATATATGTGGGAAACTAGTCAATCTTTTATTCCATATGGATCATTACAAATGAGGTTGCAATTATTTTTTTTTAATCGCTACCGTCTTATTTTAGCGTTTTCCCTTGCATAGGTTGGATCGATTTATAAGTATTTAATTAGCCTTTTTTTATTTATTTATAAGCATTTCAATTAACAGATTTTTTTAAATTTTTTAAATTTTTTAAATTTTTTATTGTTTAATTTCCTTTTTTTATTGGGTGTGAAGTTTTTTGCTAGGTAAATATACACAGGTAAAGAGCCTAAAATAGGTTAAACGAGGTAATATGGGTCAAAATGGGTCGGGTTGGGTATAGGTCAATTGTAGGTCGGGTCGAGTATGGGTCATTAAATATGGGTCAAGACGGGTTAGACGGGTTAATATGGGCCGGACCATATTCGACTCGACCCAAACCCGACCCGACCCACCCATTTGACGCCTCTAGTGAGGCCCCTGGAGAAAGATTGTTAATCTTTTGTGCCTTTAATCTTCAAAAGCAATGCCAATATAAACTAGGTAAAAAAACAAAACAAAACTCGTTAAAAAAGGTGTCGGATAATGTGTGAAAAAGAGAGAAAAATAAGTTTAACCATGAGAAATATTTCGAAAAGAAAAATGAAGTAGTTTTGAGATGATAAAGATTTAAATTTAATTTTGAAAAGTGAGATATTTATAAGATTATACGATAATCATTTTGATCATCTAAATTAAGATTTTATCCAAATTTGTAATCATGCGATTGTAGTATATCTACTGTCGGAGCATTGTATTGTCAAGAGAAATGATTAAAGGGTTAATACCACGAAAAACCCCAAACTGGTACGCCTGTGACAAATTTACCCCAAACTATTTTTTTGACCACGAAAAATCCCAAACTGGTACACATGTGACAAATTTACCCCAAACTATTTTTTTATCACAAAAAACCCTAAACTAGTACACCCGTGACAAATTTACCCTAAACTATTTTTTTGACCATAAAAAACTCCAAACTGGTATATTTTTAACAAATTTACCCCAAACTAATTTTTTTACCACGAAAAACCCCAAACTATTATACCTATGACAAATTTACCCTTTATTAAATTAGATCAGTACCATGAAATACCCTAAATTGATAAACCTGTGGTAAACGGAGGGTAAAAATCCTAAACCGGTATACCCATAAAGCGCCACATGCCATCCAACTAAGTAATTTAACGTTAAATTTAACGAAAATTAACGGAGGATAAATTTGTCGCAAATATATCAGTTTGGGGTAAATTTGTCACGGATGTACCAGTTTGGGATTTTTCGTGGTTAAAAAAATAGTTTGGGGTAAATTTGTCACATGTGTACCAGTTTAGGGTTTTTCATGGTCAAAAAAATAGTTTGGGGTAAATTTGTCACAGGCGTACCAGTTTGGGGTTTTTCGTGGTATTAACCCATGATTAAATGACGGTTTTTAATTTTTCGTGAGAATAATGATCTATTTTGGACCACAAAAAATATGAATAATGAATAATTATATATCATTATGGGCTCCTTCAAGAATTTGTAACAGACAATATACCGTTAGTCTTATAAAAAAAAAGTATCAAAAAAGTCCTAAATTTATTGCTTTGACACCAATTCAATCCATCCGATCAATTTTGTTCGAAAGTTGCTGACGTGGACGCTGACCGTGCTACGTGGCATAGCTAGTGCTAACCATATTCGAACCGATGGTTCCGGTTCGGTTCTAGGTTCTAGTATTCTCGGTTCCGGTTCCCAGTTCCGTATTTTAAAGAACCGCCGGTTCCAGTTCCGGTTCCCGATTCTACAGAGAACCGGAACCGGAACAGGTTTTTTAAAGAAAACCCTAAACTTTCAATAACCCTTGCGCGCAGCCCCTCTTCCCTTCAGACTCAGTTCAGCTCTTCACCGCTTGCACCACCATCACCCCTTCGCCTGAGCTCGTCCAGTCGCCGCCTTAGCCCCGTCGGCCTCGCATCTCTGTCACCGTTGCGCTCCACCTTCGCCTCGTCCCATAGCTCGCCCGAGCTCCGCTCGTCGCCTTCAGCCTCGACCCCGAGATCTAGCCGGCACCGTCGCGCCACCCAGCCGCCTGAGACCTCTCTCTCTTTGCTCGAGGTCGACAGAAACCTCCCTGCCCTTCTTCGGTTCTTCTGATTTCTGGGTTCTGCCCCCTTCATCGGTTCTTCGGAGGAATCGATTTCTGGCTTCGATTTCTGATTTCTGCCCCGATTTCTAGGTAAAGTTCAGCAACGCATTCCCTTAGTTTGAGATTGCATTAGGCTCAGTTGAAATATGAGTATTGAGTTTAATGAGTTGAGTCAAGTTCGAGCTTCCAACTCGTGTATTCAGCTCGATTGTGTGCATACTTTCTTCTAAGCAACCATACTATGCTCTCTTTTCTCTTCGTTTTTGTGTGTGTGCATGTTCGATTTGAGTATCTGAATTGAGTAGACTTCAATTATCTGATTTTGTCCACTCAACTCAGCTTGATTTCAACCTTATTTCAAGGGCTCCCTTGTGATCTGCTAACATAAGGGCATACCTGCCCTTGCAGGTTTCTTGACCTCCAACAACAAGGTGAGGTGCTAAGAGGTTAATGCTGAAGAACCTCAAACACCAAATTTCCAAAGGCAAACAAGCAACTGAATAATCTGGTTGGAGAACGAATTATTAGTCAGAGATGCAGCACGATGAGGTTATCTGGCAAGTTATTCGGCACAACCATTGTAGTTATATGGCCAAGTGAGTCGATTAACCCAAAATGATCTCACCATGTTACTTCTCCTTGCCAATTTGAGCAAGAATTATCTTTATTTGCTTCTAATTTGATCTTGCAGGATTACCACTGGAATATTTTGTCGAAATGAATACAACGTAACAGGGATTTGTAATAGGAGCTCCTGCCCTCTAGCTAACAGCCGCTATGCTACTATCCGTGACCATGATGGTACTATGTTTTAACTGTCCTCATGACAGGGCTTTTTTTTAAGTTCTCCCATGCCTTTCAAAATCCTTAATAGTATATGGTATCAACAAACTGGTTTGACATGTATTTGTAGTTCCAAAGTTATTTTGATGGCTTCAGCAATTGATTGCATTCTTTTTCGACTTTTAACTAATCTCCAAGTATATTTTCCTTTTTTGTCTCCTATGCAGGTGTCTTTTACTTGTATATGAAATCAATAGAAAGGGCTCACATGCCCAACAAATTGTGGGAAAGAGTGAAGCTGCCGAGAAATTACGAGAAGGCCCTTGAGATTATTGATAAGCATTTGGTATTGGCGATTTAGCAGTGTGACAGATTGTTTTGCTTTGTTCTGACATTTCACTAATTGCTTCGACTCCTCTGTTGGCAGATGTATTGGCCGAAGTTTCTTGTTCATAAGACCAAGCAAAGGTTGACCAAAATGACTCAAATGCGCATCCGAATGAGGAAGCTTGCTCTGAAAACTAGGTTCAAACCCCTTCATGTATTCGGCTGCTCTCACGTGGCATGTGTTTTCATGATAAACTAATTTTCTTAATCTTCTCTGTGGCTATTTGATGGCACTCGTCAATTTAATTGGTAATATGCTGATTATAGTTGTGTGTCATCTGGAGTTTGCTGTTGCTCTTAACTTTTAAGTCTTCATATTGTTTGCTCAGATGTGAAAAAAAAAAAGAAGCTATTTGTTCAAGTGAATGTATTCATGTCACATTTGGCGATATGACGAATCTATTTGTCAAACAATGTATCTTTAGCATCAATATTCCAGGTTTTCCTACAATTCTCTTACTCATGTTTCTCTACAGCTCTCTTATGTCAATTTCAGTTTCTTCGAAATTCTGTAATCTTATGTGTGGCCGTATGCTTATATTGTGATTGTAAAATCCCAAGTCACAAGGTCGTTGCATTTGCATTTGTGAAACCCCCTTGTTCAAGAGCTTGCAGTGGACATTGCTCTTAGTGATGCTTGGATTGGTCCTTGGGGGCATCTTCTCTGTTTCAGCTTTGTACTTCATCATGCCTTTCTTTCCTAATAGGGAAAAGATTATGACGACACCGAGGAAAGAAAAGAAGAGAGAGGCTAGAAGGGAGGAAAAAGCAGAAAAGGCAGCAGTTTTGGAAAAGGTTGGTTGGGTTCACCTTTATAACCATGGAAGTGCTTCACCCATTATGTCACCCAAGATTTTTAATTATTGTTGGCCTTGCTGCAGAATATTGAGAAAGAGCTATTAGAACGCCTAAGGAAAGGAGTGTATGGTGATATCTACAATTACCCAGTCAAAGAGTATGAAAAAGTCCTTGAGATGGATTCATTGCAGGCTGCCAATGAAGATGAAGAGGAGGTATACTATTTTTTCTTTAACACATGTTACTCTTGTTGTTCGAGAAGGTACCTATGGCTCCAATAAAACAGTATTTCTGTATGAAATGTGCAGAAGTACAGTATTTCTGTATGAAATGTGCAGAAATTTTGCTTCTTGCTAGAGTTTATCATTTGATGATTATGCAATCGGAATTTCTGGAATGAGCAGGAACCTGAGATAGAGTATGTAGAAGGTTACGATGGACTTGAGGAAGAACTAGAAGATGATATTGAAGATTTTGGTGGTCTTGCTATGAATAGAGTTCGTGCAATTGGTGACAATGGCGAAGGTTCTTTCTTTACCTAAATAAAACGTGTTCGCTTAATGTTCGAATATTCATGTGATCATTTTCTTTCAAGAGCTGTTATCTTTTTTTTTTTTTCCTGTTATTTATGTTTTCTTGCTGCATTTACATTTTACTTTGCTTCATTCCCTTAAAAATCGCATGGAGAAGTTCCTAGAGGACTTATCCTGGATCAAAGTAGTGGAGCTAATTAATTTTTTGATTCAGATGAAGACGGTGATGAAGATGAAGATGATGATGCAGGAGCTGACCGGAAGAGGGGAAGAAAAGAATCCTCCTTGGCTTTAAGAAAGGTTGAGAAAGTTGATGCTGGTTCTAAGCCCAAGAAAAGAGCTAAGGTTCTCATTGAGGTGAGTGCATCATTATAAACCTTTGTGAATTATAAGTATGTGTTTTGTATTAGTAGTGACAAAAATTAAGTTCAGTTGCCAAGGAATGAGAATTTTCTATTAGTAGCGACAAATTTATAGTTCAGCTTTGTTGTATACATGGAATCACTTGGTAAAGAAGTGTGTTAACTAGTCTCCAATGCTTTTGAGTGGCATCATGCCATGCCCAACCTACATCCTCTTCCAATATTTTCTCATCAAAATCCTGTAAATAATGATTGTACTTGAGTGTTCGTCCTGTTCTTGGGGTTTTTTTTCTTCTTAGCAGAAATGAAAGCATTTTAGGTTAGATTTCAATAATTATGATGACACCATCTTTCATGAGGAGAAAAGTAGCAAAGGTAATTCAACCCACTCCTTGGAGGCTGTCTTGATAGGATTATGCCATATGCATGTGATTGGATAAGCAACTTTTTCTCTACGCTGATGTCTAGTGAAGGATGCAACGGATGGTGCTTACTACTGTTCTGTGCAAAAGTTGCTTTGGTAGTTTATGGTACAGTAGCAGATTTAGTGTTCGCGGTAACTTTGATTAGGCTATAGTAACTTTACTTAGGCTATCAAGAGGTGCATGGTTCCGTGATTTATGCTGGGCTCTCCTTCAGTCTCACCTAGTGTGGGCACAATTCACACATCTTAGGATGTTTTCCTGTTCCATGGACCCTTGTGGATGTGGTTCTCCATTTAGAGTGTTGTTGGGGAAGGGAGCAAAAGAGTGGGGAAGAGGGTCTTCATTAGCTCTGAGGATGGGTTTGATTACAGGATTAGTCAGACATTGAGTGCGTGCCATATAGTCAGGATGGTAAAATGAATTTAGTCTCTGTTATTGGGTTGAGGGCAAATTCTATTCATGGTTTTCCTTTGCTATATATGGCCAATATACTTGGAAGGGAAATTGTTTTCCTCAGTTCGTTATGGAAATTGGCTTGTTCCTTTTGTAGGTTGGTATTGAGTCAGTGCTGTGTCGGTCCAGGATTATTTACCCCACAGTAAGCAGCAAATGCCCACATAGAATTCAATTAGTTTTTCCTACTCTTCTATGAGATTTCTGTCAGAGATGTCCAAATCGCTATCTTCAAGAACTATACTAGTAAGAATTATAATAATGAGATTTGTAAAAGGTGATTACTATGTCTGCGCTTGTTCTTTTTATTATGTGGTGTACGATTTATAGAAGGATCTCATGCCAATATAAGTGTCTGAAACCAGCTCTTTTGATTGGCAGGTTGAGCATGAAGATGCTGATGAAAGACAAACTGCAGTTCATTGAGGGCTTGCTCCGAACAGTCTTGTTTTTGTCTGGCCTGGTAACCCAGATGGGGTGACTCTGTCGGCTTCAAAAGTGTATGGCATGCTTTTCAGAGTAGCACAAAAAAGTTACCGCAAGTTTTGACAGAAATTAATGGCAGTTCTGTGTAATGTATTTAATCTATGTTCCGTTCTCCCCGACGCTCTCGTTATCTTTTTAAGAAGGAGGTGTTATCTGTCATGAAAAGATTGACCCTTATGAGCGGAACCAACTTCTAATGGATGCAGGTTAGACCAGTAGTTTCCTACTGACCTGTTTTTACCATTGGCTTTAATAGATAGGCTGAGAACTATGTTGTTCCTGAACTCCTCTTAATTTTTCATATGTGCCCTAGAATTGATTTATTTTTCTCAGTGGAGTTTTGTCACATTGAATTAATGCATTATATCCTCTTGTATTTGTTGAATGGTTGGAGTTTATGACATATATAGCTATTGAATATGGAATCATAGATTTGTTTTGAATTGAGAACATATGTTCCCATTTTTCGATCTGAGAGGAAAAGGGTCATATAAATAAAGGTAGGTATTATGAAGCGGCAAAACACAAAGGAGCATTGCCTTGGCCAAATTTAATCCTTTGAGATGCTCTCTTAGCATCAAGCTCAGGTCATCATGTCTCGACACTCAAGAACAGTCTTGAGGATATTCTTTTGCCCGATCCGGCATCGGGTCATAGCTCATGGAGATCATGGCCCCGAGGCTTAAATCTAAGTCATGAATATTCTTTACCCGGGTTCTCTGTCGCATTCCTACCTATGCCTTTCGACACTATAGTGTTTTCTAACAAAAAAAAAAATATTACTAGTGTGTTTAATTCTTCGCACTTTTATCACATTGGTTGTTCTTTTCTGGGTTAATACCACCAAAAATTTTAAAGGGTTACACATGCGACAAATTTTATCTTAAATTATTATTTTTTTTTACCATAAAAAATTTCAAAGTGGTACACTTGAGACAAATCTACCCCAAATCGGTATAATTGTGACAAATTATCCTTTATTAGTTTTCATAATGTTGACTTTTAAGTGTCAAATATTGAGTTGGATGACACATGGCAATTGTCGGGTATGGACGTTACCCTCTGTTTGTTATAGGTGTATCAATTTGGTATTTTTCGTGGTATTAACTCAATTTAACGAAAACTAACAGAATGTCAATTTGTCATATGTATACTAGTTTGGGATTTGTTATAATAAAAAAATTAGTTTGAGGTAAATTGGTTACAGTTGTACCAGTTTAGAGTTTCTAATGGTAAAAAAAATAGTTTAGGGGTAAATTTATCATAGGTATATCAATTTGAAGTTTTTGATGGTCAAAAAAGTAGTCTGGGATAAATTTATTATAGGTGTACCAATTTGAGACTTTTCATTATACTAACCTTTTTTTTCTTTTGGTAGAATGGTTAATAGAAACTATTAGTATAACCAAGTTTCCGGTCTAAAAACCTATGGTTACTTAGGAAGTAAAGATTTGGGAGAGCCCATGCCTCGTCGAGAGCCGTCGGCTCGCCCTTCGGGCATTGCATCTAAATCCATCCTTTCTCTGACCGCGTTGGGTAGGGTCATGACAACCGTACTCCGATGCATTTGTTGTGTACACTAGTTATCTCGGTGGAGTCAAATTCTTGGTTGAGAAATTCCTCACGATGGATTTAAATTGGAATGTTCACAGCATGATACACTATTTGTTTACATCTGTCCACAGTCTATAGTTGACTTGCCGAAGGTGTAAAGCCACGACTTTTTCTTGCTTAATCATCCGCCACTTGCAGAGGTTGGAACACCCAGGAGTGAAGAATTAGATTATTTGCGAGCCATCTGGTCAGAGACAGGCGAAAGAAATGGAACCGCCAGAAGTGGACAGACTCAAGGACAAGGACAATACCCGCATGGTTGTTTGTGACTGCTCTCGTGGCCGCCATGAGTTTCACTTCTGGTTTCGCCACTTATGGAGCATACGATGGGTCTGAACTATATGCCGGTATCGTCGTACTGCTCAAGAAATCTTTGGACGTTGTCTTTGTGATCTGCAACGCCATTTCCATGTGTCTCAGATAAACGATCCTCACGCGGTGCGAAACGCCTTGTTGAAAGCAAGGCTCCCGTTGCAGATGGCTCTTGTGGCAATGTCGCTCGCATTCACAGCAGGCGTCTATGTGACCGCGACCAAACTTGCTTGGCTTGCCATTGTCATTTGGTCGTGGGAAACGTTGCTGCCCTCATCATCTTGAGTGTCTTATCTCATGTTGTATGTCCCGTTTGGGTGGACTAAAGTGAGACTGCTGGGAATGCGGTACCAGCGCGAGCAATCACATCTTCAGGTGGCGCACGTGCCAATAATATCCGTCTCCACCTGAATAGATGATTAGCCTGCAGGGTCGATCTTCTCTTAGAAACTATGAACGTCTCGCTTATCATTTACCAGGTCATTAGCTTAGCGCTTTTTTGGGTTTGGTTAGTCAATATGTAGTAAGAATTGATGGTGTCTGCAATTTTTAGTAATCAAAATTGTCCTACCACATCCTCGTTTTGGTGAATAAGAATTTCCAATGCACCATCGATAAACACCCATTTCGTTTATCACTTTTGATCTGTTGCAAGAGAAACCCGCGATCAGGAGTGATCAGAAAAACTGAGGATCGGTAAATCAAACTGAACGCTAATCAAGTTGGTGATTTTTTAAGGTCAGAACTGCCTCTTAAAGAGATCTTTTGTTGAAGAAGGGAATTGATCTTTGCGGATGATGGCTGCCATGCCGATATAGATAGAGACAGTAAAATCGGCTTGACCAAATCATTTGATGGTGGTTGCCTAATTCCTTTTGATATTACCGAATGAAAAGGACGGAGGAAATGGAGTGGAAAAAGAAGAAGAAGAAAGGAATAGACTGTAATCAATTAGGATGACGATGTCGATTCCTTTGTTTGGCATAAGCATGTATGGAATGGAACAAGGATTTTTCGTTCGATTGTAAGACAAGTTCTGGAATAGAAGAATGGATGGAAATTATCAAAAACTGAAATTTATTGAAACTTCTTTTTGGTAATTTAATGAAATAATATTCTAAAACATAAAGATCAATCAATATCTTTTATAAAAAAAACATTAGGTACTTTCATATAATATACTATTAAGACAGATTAACATAAAGAAATAACTAGTAATATGCACAAACAGAGTGAGTATAGTAATTCAATAAATTTATTATCTAATGCAGTATTTATAGTACCTATTAATTTAATATTCACAACATTTATTAATGATTGACTTATTTTAATTAATAAATTAATATTAACCATAAATTTTCTATTTTTCAGAGGTGAAGGAATGCCCATCTTATTTGGAATGGGCATTCCTTTTCATGATCTTGGTCCAAACATAGGAATTGGGATTCAACCTCAAATGGGCATTCTATTCTTGTTTGATTCCTCTGCACTAAATAGTGTTTAAGTAAGGTATCTCGTAATATTCGAAGTCTCACATTGGATGATAGAAAACTTGTAGAGTAATTCATAAGTCGAGATTTGCCTCACATGAAATCATCTTAAACACTCTTTTTAGAGCTTGTCGCGTGACTGCAAGCCTAGTCGAGAGAATAAAAAGTGCGGTCTCACAGTCACTTTTTTTTTTTTTTTTGGGGTCGAAGTGGAGTCCACAATTTTTTTTTTGGTCGAAAAGTGAAAAAGAGGAAAATATGATAGAAGAACCTGTCTCAACTTTTCTTAAATGCTAAAATGTTGCCTTTCTATAACTAACTCTATATTTACACCATCATTGGGATGATATATTTAGGTATGTCCCCTTAGAAATTGTCCATTAAATCTAGGATTAATACCACAAAAAATCCCCAAATTGATACATATGTGATAAATTTACTTCAAATTAATTTTTGAGTCATCAAAAATTCCAAACTGATACACGAGTGCCACATTTACTCTTCATCAGCTTCTGTCGAATTTTCTGTCAAATCGCTAAGTTAGATGACTCGTGGCATTTAACTTGGGAAGTTCAAGTGGAAATCCAAAGGTTAATACCATAAAAAATCATAAACTGGTACAAATAAATTTACCCTCAAACTAATTTTTGGGTCAAAAAAAAATTTCAAATTGGTATATGCGTGACACATATACCTTTTGTTAGCTTCTGTCAAATTTTACTGTTGAATTGTTGAATTGAACGACACATGATAATAACTCAGCTGATGTGGCAAATCCACGTGAAAATCCAACTTAGAAATTTGACTGTAAAATTCGACCAAAGCTAATAGAAGGTAAATGTTTCATATGTGTCATAGTTTGAGATTTTTGATGACTCAAAAATTAATTTGGGATAACTTTATCACAGATATACAAGTTTATAATTTTTTGTAATATTAATCCTTGAATGTAATAGACTAATTAAAAAACATTAAGATTTGATGCAAATCTTGGGGGACCTTCCATTTTAGAGATTAAGAATGTGTCTGAATAAAAAGTAAAAGAAAATATTTTTTATGAACACATAATTCTAAACAAGCAAGTCCTTGCTACAGTTGTATTATTGGAGTGTAGTTCATACTCTCCATCAATAGGAAGACACGTGAAAATAATATGAAAATGATTAGCATTGTGAAAGAACTATTGAGATGAAAGATCTAAGCCCAACAAACTTCATTTTGGGCATGCAGATAAAAAGGAAGAATGAGAATGATAAGTTGTGGCTAAGCTAGAAGATATACGTTGAAAAAGCTCAACATGACAAATTGTAAACCAGTGAAGATCCTAGTGTCCACAAGCATCAAGTTATCAGTGCTTCGATATCCCAAGATGGTAGAGGAAGCTGAAGAGATAGTGGCAATCTCATATGCAAGTGCAGTTGGGAGCTTGATGTATGCAATGATAGGTACTAGTCTAGATATTGCTCAAGTTGTGGAAGTATTGAGCAAATATATGTCCAACTCGGAGAAAAAGCATTGGATGGCAGCAAAGTGGATACTTCATTATCTTCACGATACATCTAACTTTGAGCTATGTTATGAAGGTATGAAAAGCTCAAAGGGATAGCAAGAGTTAGAACTAAGTGTTTTGTTGATACTGATTGGGGATATGATATCGATAAAAGGGGGTTAGCCAGTGCCCCCGAGCCGCCAAAGAGCTTTATAGTTTAAGCTCATATTTTTTATTAGTAATTTGGGCTTTGAGCCATGAATAGCTATTACTATATATACTCTTTTTCTTTTATAATTGAGAGACATAACGAGAGGTTGATGGTACTAATTACAGTAAAATCCTCTACAAGATGTAACCTTAGTTTAAGGGTGAATTGAGATAAAATTTTATGCCTTGATTTCTCTTTTTTTCTTTTATGTTTTACTTTGTTGTAATTGTGTGTCGAATCCTGACATACATAACAAGTCTTTCCCGTGATGGTGGCTTATAGGCATGGCAATATTTTACCTTTAGAAATCAACTTTTAGCAAGAAGTTGATTTTTTTTTTTTTACTTCTCAAGAGAAGTAAGTTGTTTTTATTTCTTCAAGTTGCTATAGAACTACTTCTGAAAAAAAAAATTGCTCTAAAAGTGAAAAAATGAATTGCTTAACTAAACGTATTTTTGCTCCAGAAGTAAAAAATTGAAGTTGCGTAATCAATTTGATTTTTGCTTTAGAAATTGCTTTACCAAATAGATTTCTGCTGAAGAAGTAGAAATTTTACTCCAAAAGTGTTGCCATACACGCCCTTAACTAACATGTGTTACATGTAAAGGATTAAAAAATAAAAGCAAAAAAGAAATAACGTAGGGACCAATCAATTTAAGCTTTTCCTTTTAAATAGTCTTGCGAGACAATCCATTCATCGGGTAAAAGAACTCGTCTTTTCACTTTTCTACGATTTGTCGCTTTGGAACTGGATGTTTGTTCCACGTGAAGGTGAAATATCGATAACTTTTTAAAATACATTAAATTTGTATATGATACATAGAACTTTGACAAGAAACTGGGTTTTTGCAATTTCTTTAATTTTTTTTTTCTTTTGGGCTTTTCTTCTTTCTGCTCGTCCTAAGAAATATTGAAGGACATGGCGGGACCCTCGGCCAATCATCCATCCATAAAGAAGATACAAGAGATGAAGACGTAAACTGGACACCCATTTAACGTTGGGTAACGACACAAATTATTTTTGAACTTTAATTTAATATGTAATATGATATCTAAACTTTTAATTTAACCAATATGATCCTTAAACTTTAGCCCAATATATAATAAGGTCCATGAACTTTTGATTTAACTAATATGATCCATGAACTTTTGAAATATGTTCAACTTAGTGTTTGAATTATAGGAAAATATTTAATGTAGTTCTTCCATTAATTCGAGTTTAGGGACGATTTTGAACATTTTCTTGTAGTTCAGGGATTAAGTTGAACATATTCCAAAAGTTTGGGGAACACGTTAAATAAATTAAAAGTTCAGGTACCATATTATATATTGGGCTAAAATTTATTTATGAACCATGTTGGTCAAATTCAAAATTTAGGTATTACGCTGTATGTTGGATTAAAATTCGGGGACAATTTGTATCATGTTCCCTTTAACGTTAACATGACCATAAAATGTGGGTTGGGGAGGTTGATCTGGCCAAACTCGACTTGGTCGCTACAACCCCGCTGAATTTGATTGTTAGGACACCAGGGGCATTTATCAAAGTCACAGGCCTAGTCGCACACGCAGCGATGGACGACCAGGAGATATGGGAGCAGAGAAGGCAGAGACCGGAGGCGTTAATCGGGGCCAACCCGAGCCAGCAACAGCACGATCCTGAGATGTGGTGGCAGAGAAGGCAGACACTGGAAGCGTTAATCGAGCGACAGCAAGATCCTGCACAACCCGACTAGATTGTCGATCCTCTGCTAAACACGGCCACGAAGGAAGCTACGTCGACAAATTCATCGAAGCCCTGGAGGAACATTGCGCCGAGAAAGCAGTGTCGTTGCCCGTTGTTCTCCAGCAATTCAGCCCCACTGGGAATGCACTTCTTCACGCAGCGGCAGGTATGTTCAAGAGGGGGCGACCATAAGACATACATTTTGGTTCTGCGCATTCTAAAATGCTCGCAACATTCAAACCCAAATTAACCTGGCATCAATGGAAAACAGAGAGCGATGATATTGTCAGAGGGGTCATCGATTTCATCCCTGAGGACTGGACCTTTTGGGAGAACCACAGCGGAGAGACGCCGCTCCACATTGCAGCCAGAGCCGGGAAAACCGGTGCGGTGGAGCTTCTCCTTTCCCGGGTGAACCCAAGAGACACTGACAGGAGTGGCAACTCTGCTCTGCACGAGGCCATCGGGAATCCCCGTTGCGAGGTGATCCGCCAGCTGGTAAGTGAAGACCCCTTTCCGCTGTATGATAAGAATAACGAAAGCAAGTCTCCATGCTGCATAGCAGTCGAAACAGGGGACTTTGTGGTTCTCAAGCTCTTGCCGGAAGTCATGCTGGAAGCGCCAGTCCCAGACGGAACAACTCTAAGTGATTTGGGCATGTCACCTCCTCATCTCGCTGTTGTGTACCGGAATAATGGTAATTCCAGGTACTTTGGATCGTCTAGAACGGATCAACCCCTATTAAAGAATTACAGAACTATGCGTTCATCCCGAAATGATTAATCCGTGCGTTGGATCTAGATATGCTGAGGGAGATGTGGAACAAGATGCCGGGGCTATTTCTATGGACAGATGAGGGAGACGGCACTCCACTCCATCATTTAGCAGCGTACACGGGTTATCTAGATGGAGTGAAGTTCTTGATGGAGAAGCTGCCATTGAGCGCCCTGGAGAAAGACAAGGAGGGCTATCTACCTATCCATGTTGCTTGCATGATGGATCACGTGAGGGTCGTTAAGGAGCTACTTCATCAATGGCCAGATACCGCAGAGTTCCGATCAAGGATGGAGAAAACATCCTTCACGTGTCAGCGAGGTACGGATGCATTTCAACTGTCAAATACATACTGAAGAGCCCCCGATTCATTCACCTCATAAACGCCAGAGAATTCGGCTTGAATACGCCTCTGCATCTGGCTGCGTTGCACCGGCAACCTTCGGTCCTGCTGCTTCTTGCCCAAGACAGAAGAGTCGATCTTAAGCTGGTAAATATGAACAACATGACGGCTTTGGACGTGGTAGAGGAGGCCGTCAAAGAAATAGATGCTCCACTTCGGAAGGTACCGCCTTTTACACTTTTGTCACGGGTAATCATTCATTGCAAGTTGTTCTTACATATCAGGGACAGACGTAAGAAATAAATTAGTGTACACTCAGCCAGATCTTCAATTTACTCGCCAACATCATAATATTTTGGTTACTTTGTCTATTCTTTCACTCACTGCTTGCAGAAGTTAACGAGGATAATTGTGGCATCTGCTGGAACGCCGAGAAGCAGAGATTTAGCTATATGTAAGGTGACCGGTCGAAGCCTAGGGAAAGAAATGGAACCAACGGAATTGGCTAGGCTCAAGGAGGAGGCAACTACTCGCTCGGTCGTGGCGACCTTGGTGGCTAGCATCACTTTCGTTTCTAGTATGCAAGTTCCCGGAGGATACAATAGTTTTGACTCAGACGCTGGAATCGCCATATCGCTCCACAAAGCCATTTACAAAGTCTTTGTGATTTTGCAGCTCCATTGCGACGTATAGCTCAATCATCGCGCCCGTGATCCTCTCTTGGGCACAGATGAATGATCCTTACGTGGTGGAGAATGCCCTTTCGAAATCAAGATTCCCATTGTTGATAGCTCTTGCCGCAATGCCACTGGCATTCATGGCGGGCGTCTACGTGAGCGTAACCAAAACTGGCTTGCTTGCAATCCTTGTCTTGGTTTTGGGATCCGTCGCCCTCCTCATATCTTGAGTTTCTACCTTTTGTTGTATGTCCCGCTTGGGTGCAAGCATCCTCTAGTTCGTCACTTACCGACTTAATCATCGTCATGGGTGTTTTGATGTCGGGGTGTCACTGCAGGCGGTGGGACTACGGTATGTGTGACTGAGTATCCGGCGGCAATCGTGACGCTGGTGAGTACCGCCTCCACAGGAGAAGTGAGATCCGTAACTTGAGCTCCCTCTTAGTTACATTAGCTGCTGGCGTTTGGTTTGGCTAGCCTGCATGTCTGTTGTACGAATTGGTGATTTCTGCAATTCACCAACCAAGAAACATATTTGGTCTTTTCTTATATATTATTGACGTATAATGTTTCTTTCAATAATTAAATAAGGGTTATGAGAATTGTTCGGGGGTAATATCTACTTTATTTTCAAGTTGTCAATTTACCTATCATTTTATTTATGCTCATCTATAGTATATAATCCCATATACTTCTATTGGATTTACATATAAAAGAGGGTTTTCTGCAATTATGAGGTTCATTATTATCATATATCTATAGCTGTTTTATGTCAGTTTATTGCCTTTTTTTTTTTTTTGCAATATGTTTGGTGAAAATGAAGAGGTCAAATGATTTGAGAAACTCAAATGAGTTATGAGAAGATGCACATATCTATGAGGGCCGAGGTAAATTTAATGGGAATAAACTATTTAAGTTCATCAAGGTGCTTCCAACGATAGGTGACGAAGTGAAATATAATATAGTAAATACAAATTGGTGAACGAATGCAAAATACAAATTTTCAGAGTAAAGATAAACTGTTTAAAAAATCTTGAAACTATTGTACAATAGCCAATTATGTATTAAATTTTTCAATTTGACCATTTTAATCCCAAAATTTTTAACGATTGTTGATGTAGTACTTTCAGCCAATTTTGGCTTGAAAATTGCTAACGTTCACTCGGTGTGCCACGCTAATAAATTTAAATTAAATTAAATTTTATTTTTTATATTTAAAAAATTTAAAAAGGAGAAGGAAAGAAAAGAAAAGAATTCACAAAATTATACAAAACACTCAGAAAGGTTTGAAAAAAAAATTGCAAATATTGTCCATCGATCGTGCCACATAGGAGGATTGTCATCAAGTCACCAATTGTAAGAAAATTTAGGACTAAATTGGCCAAATCAAAAGTTAGACTAGATTCACAACCATGAAATAGTCTAAAAATTTTCTTTATAATTTCTCCAAGAATGTAATAATGTTTTCGGTTCAATGATCGTTTAGTATTTTTACTCTGTCAAGATGGAAACAGAAATCAAGTCATTATCAAAAAAATGAACTAACTTTCGATGGCCCGCTCTCTACAAGAAGATGCTCCCAAATGGAATTCGAAACATCGCATGAATCAGTCTCGAAGGGACTGATGATTTCCTCAAGCATTTTTTGCCAGTTGGCTAAGAATTTGTGCTTTGAGATCACTGATGAATGTGAAAAAGACTGAAGGGATGATTAGTTCTGAAGTAAGAGTGAAGAGTTGAAAAGACCATGAAAGTGAGGAGCTCTAATACAGGTTGGCTTGACTGCTTGAGGGGGGTGGAAGATTGAAGGGATGACTTTGGATGGAGCTTCTGAGAAAGAGCGTCTGGTGAAGACTGATGACTCATAAGATTCTGAAAACACATGTTTCAAATGCTCAATTGAGACTTTGACTACCCCTTCTGAATTTAAAAACCAAAGCACGGGTTACGCTCTCCTTTTTATTTATTGGGGAAGGACAACGATGTTTGCACGCTTTGTATATAAATTTTATTGGAGAAGGACAGCGATGTTTGCATGCTTTTGCATATAAATTGAGGTTTTTCCAAATATGATGTATGGTGCCGTATAGACCAATCACATGTGCGAGTGATAAAAAAGATTTTGCAGGATTGTATTGTTCCGTGTTCAAATATACCTTCTCCCATTTTCTTTTTTTTTTCCGTTAGTAATTTCCACAATTGTAAGAGAGTGTCGAAGAGCTACGTGAAATAAAATAAAAAAAAAATAGCGGCAACTTTATTAATCTACCTCGACCTCGCCGTCCACTCCCCAAAGCCTTACTGGACCAAAATGAGGACCTCGTAGAGTTTGGACTACCGGCCCAAAGTTACGACGCAAAATCCTGGTGCCCAAACACGATAAGTCAACACTTTGATTCGGAACCCGAGTATCAAACCTAGACCAGACCTTGAGATACACCCGGCCTTAGGGGTGGCAAGGTCGAGACCTAGGCCTAGGTAACTTTGACCTCAACGATTGAGCCAAATCTAATTGCGGTACGAATGGCCCTGTGGGCCATTGGGTGTGATTATACCCCCATCGATAAGAAGGCACCAAAATCGTTGCCCTCGATCAGAGGGCTAGGGTCGGAGAGGTTGCCTGGGCAGAGGATCACGGGGCAGCACTCTTGAACCATTATGGAGCTTTTATAGTTTTGATTCTATATTTTTTCATTGGTTTAGTTTGGGTTTTAGGCCTATGAATACTACAATATATATTATATTTTTCTCTCGTAATTAAATGATGTAATAAAAAGGGTGTGGGGTTTTAATTATAATGAATACTTTAGTTGAATGTAATCTCAGTTTAAGGATAATCAGGTTAACTTTGTTGACACCTAAATTTTATTTTATCATAAATTGCATAAAAAAAATTGAGACTAACCTTAGTCTCTAACAAACAATATTAAATCAATTTTTTATATTTTCATATAAGATAGTTTAATTTTAGCATTTCTCCACATAACATTTAGTATTTCTGAAACGGCGGTGGAATGGTTTTATTTCAAGGTTTTGAACTTATTGAATTATCTGAATTGAGATTGTGACAACAATTTTTAAGGAATATGGGCTGATTTGAACTAATTAAGTATCACTAAGTCCTTCGGTCTTGCAATTCGGGATCTTGTGATATTCCATTTTTCAGTATAGTGTGTTTCATGAAGGATTTTCGGCTTCCTTTTAGATCTTCTTATGGAAAATGCTAGTGGTTCCATAAAGTGGTTAGATTTTCCTCCTTTAGTGTATGTAATTAAGTTTATACTCTTTAGAGTATTCATATTTATATGGCCTTGTGTCTATATAGTAATCAAGCATTCTATTATCTATTCTCTAGATCTAACATGGTATCAGAGCCAAGGTTTGCTTCTTATGAGTACTGTACACTAATCCTCGACTAGATTTGCTACATTTCTTCCAAACTCTTGTGCGTTGACCACCTTGAGCTTGAGGAAGGGTGATAGATATATTGTAATATTAGGATTAGAGTTTTACCATTTAATGTATGTATTTACGTTTATACCTTTCCTTGTATATATATTATATTAGCTTATGCCTAATAGTAATCAAGCATTCAATTATCTATTTCTCTAGATCTAACACAAAGTACCCTCATTTTAATATTTTAACATGACTGATTAAAGATCAAATTAGGAATCCATTAGCATAACAATTTTTGGTGACTATAAAAATAATAACATGTTGTAGGCCACAAATTTTTGAAGGATAGACCCCATAATAAATTCTAATTATTTTGTTTGTGGCCTAGAACAAGCTATTAATCTCATTGTGAATCAACCACAATCACATAATCACTTCTCTTATATGTATAACGTGGCATGACACTTTGTAGGATCAAAACTAATAGTACATCCATGACGCTTTGTTCTTGTTTTCCACGGTTGTCCACGTCATATTATGCATCAAATGCATAACAAATTTCTTGTTTAATTTCGTTTTTTTTTAATGGTAGTCGTTTTCTACATCATAGACCCGATGAACGTCCACATGCACTCCCATTGATGCATTGCGCGGTCTTAACTTAGTTATCCTCTAAATTTAGCAACTTTTATTAATTTCGATAGATGGTTAAGTTCCATTAGTTGATCATGCAAAGTTTCACTTTTTTATTCTGCTTATATCCATCTGGCAAGAGTAGGTGGATTAGATTCTTGTTCACCTAACTGATTCGGATAACCTTCTCTAAATGCTTGATCAGATTTGACGTGAAATCAAACTTCATTGAAAATTCGATAACTCATTTGAGAGCTTTCTAAAGATAGCCCTTTCGCTCAAATCAGACTTTTGAAATTGAGATATCACTCTTTTATTACAATTTTAATCATGAATGTGCCAAAAGAACTTGAGATTTTCCTTGTCAAGTAATATTTCCATGTACATCTTGTTACACCCAGAAAATTTTCAATCCCTGAGAATCACCACAATTAGGATTGAAATGTAGGATATATCATGACAGTAAGACATCACGCGTACGTAACTTCGAGCACTACTCCATGTCAAACTTTTCCCAGTCAATAGTTCAATTTCATATTGATTATCCCAATCCTTCTATCATGACAATTTATGATATACTTATAGATTAAAATGACCCTTATATTGGTGGATAAGATAATGTAAAATACTAAAGAGGGATCAATTTCAAAATCGCATACATGAATCAATATGTAAAATGGTTAGAGGGTACACAAGAACCGATCTTTTAAAACGTCGAA
This sequence comes from Psidium friedrichsthalianum, assembly GCA_019149425.1. Taxonomy (NCBI): domain Eukaryota; kingdom Viridiplantae; phylum Streptophyta; class Magnoliopsida; order Myrtales; family Myrtaceae; genus Psidium; species Psidium friedrichsthalianum. Next base: position 2,498 of record JAGVVM010005712.1, on the reverse strand, counting down.
TGAGCAAAACAACAACAGAATTTTGGAGAAATACTCAATATGTTAGAAGAAACCGTCTTTCCTCTTTTAGCAAGAATCCTGGCATGATCAAATTATATGAATTTCTTTGATTATTTGAAAATCAGGTCAATAATGATGAACGAAAAATGCAAAGAAAAGAGCTAGTGAAGACACTGATTAATGCGTTAATGGGTGGCCAACTAAAGATAAATATCTTTTCAAATGTTTTCTTCTTAGGGTTAAAATCACAAAAAACCCCAAACTTGTATATTTGTGATAAATATATTTTCAAATTGTAGAACATGTTTTTTCTAGACTAAGAAAAGTAGAAAAATTCATTCGATTTCCCTCCAAAATCTGAAGTAACCATCCAATTTTTTTTAAAAAAAAAATGCAAAATGCATCTGAGAATTTACGTGCCAACATATGTGTGCTATGAAAGTTTTGGGTTTTCGGAATAAAAATAAGGGTGCATTTGTTTGTAAAAACGAATCATTTGAAAATATTTTCCTAAATATGATGAGTTGTATTTCTTACAAAAATGAATGAATGACATGTACTCTCGTCATTCACAAAAATGTTTTGTCAAAAATATTGTTTGCAATGAAAATATTTTTCGTTAACTATTATTTCAAGCGATACATGCATTCATTTTTAGAAGCATATCAACATACACCAAAACGTTAATTAATACGTGACGCATGTGGTGGACTCAGAGAGGTCGCCAAGGCCGTCGCGCCTCTACCGCTAGATCTGGAAGGAAGCATATGAACATACGCCAGTGGCTGTGTGATACGACTATTCGATCATTCATCTTGTGAGCTTGGATCACATACACCATCTGGCAAAGCGTGAACGTCTCCAAAAGCTCAAGCGCACCCTCAGCAAAAAGTAAATCATCGCCAACCCTCACTCACTATTATTCCTTATGGGGGCGCAATACCAATAATTTTAAACTTAGGCCCCACGAAGTGGAGTAAATACGCGTGCCCAAATTGGAACACACGATATAACTACAATTCATATTTATGCGTCCAATTAGGAACTAAAATGTCCTCTTTTAAGTAATTTATTTCCTACGATGACCAAGTAGGACTCTAAAAATGTAATTGATGGCTTTGTAGAACTTGTTTTCTCCATGGTTTTCCGCCCCTATAAAATGTTAACGTATTTTGTAGCCATGCCAATGTCTGCGATTCCCCCCTTCCCCATTTTTAGTATTAGTCCTTCTGTTACTATTTCTCCCATGGGTTTTGTCCTCCAAAAAGACTTGAAGCAGAGAGGTAATCAAGAAGATCCACCGATCCTATATCCATATCCCATCAGGCGATCTCCATCCATCCATATCCTTCATCGGAATCCCGTCCCATGTCCCAGTCGAGCATGGGTGCTGCGGTTGCCATCGTGGAAAGTGGAACTGGTGTTTTCGCACCCGCCAAAAAAGGCGGGATAATCAACATGTGGCTGATTGTCATTCAATCATGGCAAATGCATAATGGGCTGTTGTCCCCGCCCACGGGGATATTGAAGTTTTGAGGTTGCGTGTTTTGCTCCATCCCAAAATCCAAGAAGTACACCCATCCCAAATCCAAGAAGTTGTCGCAAAATGTTTTTTTTTCGTGTGGAAATGACCAACTTCAATCTTTCAATTTGAAAAAGCCCGAGACCGCAATCTGGTTTGACTTGGTGGGAGGCTCGTTTTTTTTTTTGGGGAGGTGGTGAATGCCCGGCCGAAGAAAAACGGTCAAGATGTTTGTTGCAGATCCTTTTGCAGAGTGGGTTGGTGGCCTTCTTTGCCTTGTCGATTTTGCGTCCTCAATTTTCACTCGGCCCGGCAGATTCCAGGCACGGCCCCCTTTTTCCCCCCTTTTTTTTTTTTTTTGGGCCCCCCCCACCTTTGCCCTTTTTTTTCCTTTTCTGCGTATTTGGTTGGTGATCACGCATCAATACACACTCTGTGTTCCTACATTTTTATAATTAAACTAATATTATCCTTTCTTTTTTGATTGTGACAAAGGGGAAAACAGAATTTAACCAAGATAATGCCTTATATGAAAGATCGAGACGACCATGTATGCCCTAGATTTGTTACATTGCACCCTAAGGGCCCGAAGGGCCAAATTTGGTGTTTTACGATAAAAAGCCAACTTTCTTGATCAACCTCACTCATAATGAAAATGATAATTTTGTGGCTTTTCAATTTACGCGGATGAATCAAGAATTCCCTTTTATAATAACCACTAACTTTAATTTTCTCAGATTCCATTGTGGGTGGATCCATAATACACATTTGTATCATAGAGAAAACCTAAAATTACTGCTTGTTTGAATTGATTAGAACTAGTTTAGATCCCAAAAAAAAGGCAACTAGACATTAAAAAAATTTAGCACCTTCCGCCACTACAAACATGACAAGATTTGTTCAAAGTTTGGACAACACTCACATGGAACGAGTTTATCCATGTCCTAAGGTTAATTCTACTGACAAAAGCATTTTT
>JAGVVM010005711.1:0-17439 GCA_019149425.1 Psidium friedrichsthalianum | reverse complement strand
GGTTAGCACGAGTTCGTTAGAGCAGAAGAGTAGTAGAAAGTACGGTACCAAAAAAAACCTCAAAGACCAGTAAAGGGTAACACACCAGCCGGCAGTGAGTAAGTTAGGTAACCAGTAAGGCTCCAGTGAAGGTAGGTAACAGGCAACCGTGAGGAGTCAAGGCCGTTAGTAGTTAGTCAAGTGAAAACACGGTAAACACAACCGTAAGAGTCAGTGGAAAAACGAAAAAGAAAATGACCAGCGTACGAGAGGAGGAGGGAGGTAGTAAGGAATGAACAGAAACAAATGCCAACATAAGAGTAGTCTTAGTCCCAGTTAAAGTAGTGACGGTACACCAGGTAGAAGGAGTAGTTAAAACGCTAAAAACGACCCAGCCAGCTAGGTAAGAGTAAAGGAGTAGTTCCAGTACGGGAGGGTAAGTTAAGTAAGGTGGCTCAGTAGTAAGTAGGGATGAGTGTACGGACAAAGCTAACAGTAAGTTAGTAAATTGATTTAAACACGAAAGTAACCCGTTGTCACAGTGTGCAGTGGTGACGCTCAGTACAGTGTAAACCGAGTCGGAGTCCCAGTTACAGTCTCCCGTAGTTTTAGCTAGGATACGCCAGTCAGCCGTAAGGTACTCAGTACAGTCAAGTAACTATAAAAGCTCAAAAAAAAGCTCAAGTACCCAAAAGCAGTAGAGGAACAGTAAAACTAAAAATAAAAAAAAAAGCTCCAACCTACTACTTTTGAGATCTTAAGTAACAGATTCTCCAAAGAGCAAAAAAGTGAGGAACGTATGGCCTTACAAAAAATGTAAGCAAGCCCATTTACATGGTAATTGTAATTCTGCAAATTTTAATTTAGAAGACAATTACTGCATATCATGTACATGCTAACTGCGTAATGTCTAAGTCAAAATCTTTGAACAAACATTGCCCAGACTTTACGTAAAGGTTGATTGTGAATTCAGTTGAAACTCATCTGAGATATACTAGCTTCAATGACTCGGATAAATAAATGCCTCTACGATCTTAATTAAATTGATAATAGAATGACATTTGATAATATATATATATCATTATATATATATATAGAGAGAGAGAAGAGAGAGAGAGAGGAGAGAGAGAGTCAATCTCAAGAGTTTACTTTTAAATGTGATAAATTATAAATATCCAAAGCCAAATACACAATATATTCAGAGATACGTCAGAATATAATTAATCATCCATATACTATTATAATGGAAGCATTTGGAAAAAATAGGGTTGCTGTTTCACACATTATATAAGTAAAGTCTGCAATGAAGGGATTCTCGAGTAATGATCACAATACTAATAGACTAAGCAAATCATCGAATTAGTAAGTAAATAGAGCAATAATATTAACCAATTGGCCCTGTTAAAGAAGTACCCTAAGACAGCTTGTTAAGAAGTACCCTAAGACAGCTTGATAAAAACCTAAAAAATAGTAGAAACATTTTTCACTTGATATTGAAATACATTCAGGACTGAGATCATATTATCTTTAGCATGTTGCAGTATAGTATAAAGAAAATTTTCAAAGGATAATTAATATTGTGTTCGTCTTCAACAAGATAGTTGATTCCTTACAATTCATTGATTGAATTACTTTATGAAACACAACCTATATGCAGAGAGAAAGAGAGAGAGGCCTTTCTGGAGATTCTTAACATTCTTTGAAGTCAAAGTAATTCGGATCTTAAGAATCTCGTCCACGGATTCCTCCAAACCGGGCTTCGTCGGCTTCATGGGGTAATCCATTGTTGCCAAGCTATACAAAGAAAGTCAGATAGCATCAGCGAAAAGAAACAAACTGATGAAATGTAATCAAAGGGCATGGACAATTCAAATAAGATTTTCCCCTCTCTACAGTAAAAACCCTAATAGGACAACAGTGTTTGTGATCAAGTGAGCACGTGACCGTGACGGAATTGGCTACTTAGCGCGGGAGTTGAGGTCATTAGCAATTACATTATTTGGTCTCTCTCTTTCAAGATCATTCGGACGAACTCTGCTCTAACGTGGATTCACCTATCAAGGCTTCGACATCAAATTCACAAATCCCAAACATGTAAAACCCAAATTGTCGAAAGACAGTAACGTTAGAGAGAGAGAGAGAGAGAGAGAGAGAGACAGAGTACCTTCCTCGGAGAGATGGGTAGGTAGGGAGGGCGAGAGAAGTAGCAACTGGTGCTGAAGAAGAAGAGCTCGCAAAATTTGACAGAGAAACGAGGGGCTTACATGCTTCAGGTTTTGTTCTTCGAGTTTTCACGCATGTCTAGAGTTGGAGCTTGCAGAGTCTGAGTTAAACGGGTCTTCTAAAGTTCCTATTTAATTCTTATTTTAAATTAATTAGTGTCAGCAATATATTAATAATATGAGATAGTGATATGAAAAAAAAGGGTAATTTATAATTTGTTTTCAGTGGCAAAGATAAGAGTTCCACATCATCAATCTTTATTTTATTTTATTTTTATCTTCAATCTGAATGGTGGATAAAAAGTTAATTATCATTAATATCTCTCTTATTAATTCTTTTAGGTGTCCAACCTTAAATGCCCAACATACCCTTGACATATGCTATTCTCTTAATAGGTTAGATCGAATATAACTGTAATTGAATGTTGAAGATCTTCTGAGATTACAATCCATCCACTTTTCGCCTTTACATCTTGGTAACATCACACTTCATCTATTTCAAATCATTAGATAACCACCCATCATTAGCCCAAAAAAACGTGTGAAAAAATTTGTAACTCCGATGTAATTATGATTGACTAGAATGAAAGTCTGAAAAAAATAAAAGATATCAGTTTGCATTAGGTTTTTGCCTCTTTTACCACCACCAAAAAAAAAAAAAAAGATTTCATTCAAGTGATTTTCGTGCTGTTCAATATGCGAGCTTACTTTGGAAAAAGAATAAATTACAAACCAAAAGAATGAAAAGAAATCATGTGGGAGTGCAGCTTGTTCTACATTCCCACAAAGAAATGGCGAAAGAAAGAACTTAATTGTAACTCAACTTTTTTAACCTTTTTGCGGTTCCTTTACAAATACACTAATCTAGATCAAATAGATTAGTCTTAAAAAAAAAAAAAACCGAACACCACAGCTTATCTATTATATGATTCACTCCCGTTGCATAGACTTAAATGTAGCCTATTTCATCACGACAAATTACCAAATTAAGGGTGCATGTGTTTGGGGGAAAACTACATGATAAAAAAAAATGCATCATTTTTCAATAAAATTGTTATTTGATTTAGTTCACCTAATGATGCCCATTTTCCGTACGTATGAATAATTTAGAAAGACTAGAGTTCTTTTTTACATTACATGCTTCAAGTTGGCCCTACCTTGGTGTACTAAAGATATGTTGATTGGCATAGAATAGGGCCATTAATGGGTGGATCATGTCGAATTTGAGTGGAATCCAATATGATTCGCTGCAAAGTGACCCATTTGACCGGTTTGACCCATTTATATGATATACGAATTCAATGATTCATACCCATCTCGACATATGCCCTTACCCGTACTCGATCCATTTATTAAAATACTTGCATGGTTGATCGAACCTATGAAAATCCATATCCAGCTAATTGACCCACTTAAAGTTCTTAGATGGAAAAAGTTCATTTACAAAAAAGAATAAGAGAATGTTCGTTACTTATAGAGAATTTATAAAATTACAACAACAAATAACGTAGAAGAATGGAAATTAACTAAATGAAATGTAAGATATTAAAGAAGATGATTTATGCTGACCACAAATTGTAATGATAAGAGCAAAGATTAGAATATTACATAAAAATAATAATTTTAAATGCGATCAAGGGAAAGCATACTCCAATATCTAAGGATGAAACTTACAAGACTAATATACATATAGAAATAATGAGAAAGGGAGGAAAGAAGAATAAGTAGAAGAAGAAGAAGAAAAAGCCTTTTGGATATTTTTAATAATGGTGAAGTCAGGCCGATCTTACAAGGCCACCAAGACTTTTCTGCTTTTGGATATTTTTAATAATGGTGAAGTCAGGGAGATCTTACAAGGCCACCAAGACTTTTCTGAACATGGAACAATATGAATCTCATAGAGGATGAAGATAAAGTCACAAAGATAAGTTGAATTTGAGTAAACTATGAACCCATTTAAAACACTTATATATTTCTTGTTACCATTCTAAACCTATTTATAAAGTATTTACTGAATATAACTAACCCATCTAATGATTCAACCCATCAAATATACATTAAGAAATGGGTTTATGTTCCATTTGGTAGGTCTAGTGTAGATCCATAAGAAATTGTGGCGCAAGGAAAGTTCCGAACTCGGACTTATGACTACTTCTTAGCGCCATTGAAGTAATTCTCCATATTGAACGCAATACACATTTCTGCATTCTCTCTGTCTTGTAAACTTTATAACATTGATAAAGAGACCATACCACATGAACTTTCAAGTTCCACATATAGATACAAACACTTCATAAATAAATACTCATTTGTTCAACCGGCATTCCAAAATTTTCAATTCTCTACGTCCATAATTTCCGACGAAAATCGACAGAAAGAACAACATTAGAAATTACCAAAAACTTTAATACTAAATTAGCCAAATTAAAATTTTCATATTAAATTAACATATGTGCAATAAATTTTGGTACTTATTTCTTCTGTCTTATGATACATAATTTGCTCCGCTCAAAATATTTTGCTTCTGGCCAAACTGCCACACTAGAATTTAAATCGCAGGATCAGCAAGAACAGAACCAATCCATGCAGAAATTGGATGAGAAACACAGCCAAGAACATCGAGTTGATCATTCCAAATAATAAAAGAGACACAAAACGGCATATCACAAGGTCAGGCTATCAAAGAGAAATCCAAAAATTCCCAAATTTGAGTTGTGGTGTCAAGAAACATAGAAACCGTCGCAAGTCAATTTGATCATCCGCCGCTCTAGAGCAAGGTCTCTTAAGCAAAGCTTATCCAGGTGAAAATGAAAAAAGAAACAGTAAACAAGAATCCTTCTGCATTTATCAAAGAGACTTCAAAAATTGTCAAGACATAACTGGGACAACAAAGCTATATAATCCCTACATATCTCAACCACAATAAATCTCTCAAGACAAACTCGTTGTAGCAAAGTGGCTTAAGAGTCCGCAATGGTGACCTCGACCTCCACACCTGGCTCGATAGTGATGGAGGTAATTTGCTTGACGACTTCCGGAGAGCTGAAGAGGTCGATGACCCGCTTGTGGACACGGAGCTCAAATCTATCCCAGGTGTTGGTTCCTGATCAATGCAAGAGGAACAGTCAAGTTCATTCAGAGAACATAATAAAAACACAACTGAAACCAAAATGCGGTTTGCAAAGATCCAATGGACTATAACACTGTTGAGACATTGACCATGATCAGCATGTATTCAGCTATGAATAAACAACTCTCAAGGCCACATGAGTCATTTAAGGCAAATGTGGATAGCTCAAAAATCTGCCAGAAAATTCGAAAACAAGTACTTATCTGAATTCCATATATGAATTTGCAAAATAGCACAGCATCAGCACCCATATTGTGGAGTGACAGCCGTATAAAAACTATTCATACAAATAAAGCAGAGAAAAACAGATCTACAGAGAACGTCATGTTTTCAGAGGGCTATGTATCAAAAATCACACATATTCACTCACTCATCACATAAAACTGACAAGGCATTGGACAGAATTATTCAATCAAATACCTTCTCCACAAGGTGACTTCCTAGTTGTGATGTGAAGAACCTTGGTGGGCATCCTCACTGGTCCCTTGACCCGAAGACGCTTGTCTTTTGCCCCACGCACCAGATCAGTGCACACTGATAAACAAAAGCACCACTTTTAGATGCAACATAATTTCAAACAGAAAAACAACATTTGCGTCTTCTATACAGGAATACTGAAAATAGCCTTGAAAATTTGAAAATCTAAAGTAAATCCAAGAAGCAGATGTGGCAGGCCAAGCCTTCCGCCCCTTAGTGAAAAGTCAACAGATCCACAGGTACTTAAACGTAATGAACATATAAAATTATCCTTGTATTTCAATATATATGTTGTTCAATAAGGAAAACTAGGTTGACTTGATAATTTATAAGCAGTCTGCATAATTTGCAATAATTGCATGCATTTCCATCCATATTATTAGGACAACAGTGAAATCTGGATAATACTCAACAGTTAACTAGACAAAAACAGGAGAGTTAGGACTATCAAGTTATTCAAAAGAGGGGTTGGCTGTGTAAACATAAACATTAAAAATAGATTTCTGTTCCACATTGTTTACTCTAGAATGAACAGATTTTCGAATATTAGTACCAATATCAAACTAGAATAAATCAGCAGAAATTAACTTTGCCAAATTACCAAGCAGAGAAGAATTCATAAGATAATATGATGTAGAAGCAAAAAAGTTTGAAGAGACCTTTCTCAAGATTCTTAACATTCTTGGAGGACAGAGTAATCCTGATTTTGTGAATCTGCTCCTGGGGTTCCTCCAAACCCGGCTTCGTCGGCTTCATAGCATAAGCCATCGTCACTGCTTTTGGTAACCTAACTCTGCAGAACCAAATAAAGTCACATTCTTATTGAGTCAATGAGATTAGAGATTTCTCTTTCACAGAATAAGCCACATAAAACAATATTTTGCATGGATTTTACAAGAATTCTTGTGAGTGCAATTTTTACCATGCTTGGCAATTTAAGTCGTGAGAAAGATGGCTGTTAAAGGAACAAGTCATGGAGGGTAAAAGAAATAATTATGTAGACTAAAACAATCTTCATATATTCACATTCTCGAACAAGGGACAACTAGGGGCAGGACTGAGGACATGATTTGTAGGACCGAAAAAGAAATATTTCCATCACATGTCCTATGCTTCTTCAATATTCATGCTATCCAAACAAATAACATATTGTCCAGCATCTCACTTCTGTTCCTCTCGGCCAAGTCCACCAAAACGAACATTGCTTAGAAAGAATTGGACCAAAGTGGACTGGAATTATCTATGAGTTCCCTTCATTTGGGTAACAAAGGGGAAGCAAACTGATGCTAATACAAAGGAAATAATTCCACTGAGCCCACGAATCACTTCCTCCCAACTTCCGAGACACGGGCAGAAACTTCCCATCTTTTGTCTTCGACCTTCTAATCTCTTTCGAAGTGAAAGTAAGAAAGGACCCTTTAGCCCATTAACTAGCTCAATTTCCCTCCACGTCAGGTTTCCCTTCAAATATAAGATCCAACCCAGTGTAATTTTTGTCCCTCTTCTGTCTCCCTCATCTTCACTCTTAGTTTAAAATTGCCAAGCGTAGCGCAAAAAGACTAAACAGGGAGTTGATGAAAAATAGCTTGGTCATGTAAGCACCAGCCGCAGTGCACCATACGGCCGATCATCCCAGGACAAGATGAGAAACACCGACACAACCAATCAGAGATCCGACATCATTCCGCAAAAGAATCACATCTCTCGAATCCAAGCACCAACAAAACCAGACCAAGCGAACTGAAACTACTAAACAATGCCCAGCACATTGAGCCAAATACACGAAAGCTAGCATCGCAGGAAGCGCTTAAATCAAAAAGAAGAGGTACCTTCGACGGCTCGAAAGAGGGAGGGAGAGGGAGCAGCGGCGACTCACTAAGGAAATGGAGGTGGAGGTGGAGGACTCGGAGAGAGAGATGGTGAGGGGTTTATATATGTCTAGGGTTTCGGTTTTTAATGTAGTAAGCAATCGGGTAGGTCCGACTGCCGTAGGGTTCGGTCCAAATGGGCCCTGGGCCCGAACTTTGGCGGGCCGGACTTAGCACAGGCAATTAAATGGCGGGACCCAAAAAATAAATAAAAATAAACTTCAAATTTCTTTTCTATATATCGTTAGGGATAATCACATAAATAATCCATGAACTTTGATTCAATATATAATATTATCCTTGAAATTTTAATTTGACCAATATGGTTCGTAAAATTTTGGAACATGGTCAATTTAGTCCCCGAATTATAGGAAGATGTTCAATGTCGTATTTCCATTAATTCAAGTTCAAGAACAACTTCGAATATTTTCTTATAATTTAAAGACTAAGTTGAACATGTTCCAAAATTTTGGGAACCATATTGAATAAATGGAAATTTTATGGATCATATTACATATTGTGCTAAAATTTAAGGAGTCAAATTAAAAGATTAAGTATCACATTGCACATTGAATCAAAATTCATGAACCATTTATGTCATTTTCTCATATCCTTAGTAGGGAAGAGGATGGACATGCGCCGTGTATGCGTAGGCCAATCACTATGTTGGAATGACTAAAATGTGACTTAGGCCTCGGGGTCGGCCGCAACTGTATCACCTTTCAACTCCGGAGCATTTGGAAGTCATCCTCTTGATAGGAAGTAGGAACAATCACTCATGACTTTATTCGCCTGCATATATAGCCGCGTCTGAAGGATGAAGTGTGCATGTTCTGTGTGTTCTTTTACCTCGTGCAGTTATCTTACTTCATCTTTTGCCCAGAGGAGTGGGAACCGTCTCCTCTAAAGAGCGACAGTTTAGCTTATAATGCGAACGGCTGCACTTTGGATGGTTTGCTGGACATCAGCAATCGTGTTGAGGCGAGAAAGTTCGAATCTTTTGCAGGACATTGTCGAGAAAGCTCGAATCTTTGGATATTCTGTAAATGGAATGTTGGGAGAGCCTATTAGAGGAACTGCTGTTGGAGTTCCAAAACAAGCCACAAACACTGTAAATCTTTATCCTCCTTTGTCTGCATCTTCTTCGGGAATCATATGGGAATCGAAATTTTGTTTGTCGCCTGGCTAACTTCGTCGTCCGCGTGTGCTAGTCGCACAAAGTTTCGCCTTTCCCTTTCAGCAACAGAAGTCTGCTATAACTTACCAGGAAATGTTTTTGTTGTCTCTAATGATTCACCGATTTGCTTTGCCAAAATATTGCTTCTGGCCTAATTCCTAATTCCAGGATAAGCAAAGTCTGGATCAGCGTCCACTGCATCCGTCCAGACAGAAATTCAATGAGAAACATGGCCAAATCTTGAGAAAAAGAGATGCAGAATGCCCTTTAACAGGTAGGTTCGCGACGTCAAGAAAACATCGCGAGTCGATTCAATCACCATCCCAGATTCTAGCGCTCAGTCTCAAAGGAATGCTCTAAGAGGATTTTATATCAAGGTGGAAAATTGAAGAAATAAAGAGTAACGAGAACCCTTCTGCCTATCAAAAGACTTTGTCAGGACATAACTGGGTCAACATTATCTATGTACGCCCACATATCTCAACCAACAGTAAATCTCTCACATACAACGCGGTGAAGCAAACTTAAGAGTCTGCAATGGTGACCTCGACCTCCACACCTAGCTCGATAGTGACGGAGGTAATTTGCTTGTCGACTTCAGGAGAGCTGAAGAGGTCACTGAGCCGCTTGTGAACATGATGCTCAAATGTATCCCAGGTACTGGTTCCTGACAAATGCAAGACAGTCGAGATTGTTCGGAGCACATAACAAAAACTCAACTGAAACCATGATGCAGTTTGCAGAGACCATGGACGATAACACCGTTGAAACATTGACCATAATCAGCATCCGATCGTTATCGGCTCAAACATACTCGGCTATGGATAAACATCTTTCGAAGCCAGGAAAATCAAATATTGCAAATATGTGGATAGCCCTAAAATCCACAAGTAATCAGAATGCAAGTACGTATCTGAACTGCAGACATGAATTTGCAGAAGGTATACAGTATCAGACTATAATTTAAAGTGATAACCACATACCACCTACTATTGATACCAATAAGGCAGACAAAGCAGAACTACAGTAAACATCATATTTTGGTGGGCTATGTAGCAGTAATCACACATATCCACTCACTCATCACATGAACTGAGTCCAGTCCAACACCTTCTCCACAAGCTGGCTTCCTAGTTGTAATATGAAGAACCTCGGCTGGTATTCTCACCGGTCTGCTCAAACCAAAGACGCTTAGCACACAGATAAACAAAGCCATGATTTTGATGTGCAACGACATAACTTTTCAAACAAAAGAACAGAATAATATGCCTTTTTAATCAAGCATCAGTTTCTCCACATGGCCTTTGAAATCTGATTTCTGAGGTAACTCCAAGAACCTGTGGCCATTTCGTGAAAATTCAACAGATCCCATATGTGCTATAATGTAATGGACAAATTTGCTAAGCTGTCCACGTAATTTGCAATACCAAGCATTTTTAAGACAAATTTTTGTGACTGCAGTGCAACTTGGATATACTCAACAGCTTGAAACAACACAATCCAAAAGAGGTTTTTACTGTGTAAAGACAACTATTGCTATATTGAAAGTCGATAGTGCGACGAACTATGAGAAATATTTCCCTTCATTTGGGTAACAAAGGGGAAGCAAACTGATGCTGAATTGCTCATACAGAGGCAATATTTCCCTATGTGCACAAATCATTTTCTCCCAAATTTGCAGAGAAATGGGCAGAAATTTCAGTTCTCAAATAATACCAAGATACAGAATTTCAAGCATATTTTTGTTCTCGTTCTTGCCTTTCAATTGATTGTGCTAAGTCCGGCCCGCCAAAGTCGGAGACAGGCCCATTTGGACCAAACCCGATCGGTCCATCCTCCAACTTCCATTTCCTTCGCCGGTCGCTCCCTGGGGATGTTCCTCGTTCTGGTAACAGAGAAAGGCATCGGTAGGAATCAACGATTGAATCTTCGCTTTCCCTTCTCCGAAGCCTCGGTCATCGACCTGGCTCTCTCGGTCATCGCAAAGTTCCGAACTTTACTTGGGTACTTTGTTGGGTTTGAACCTAAATGCTTCACCAATCCCTGTAGTCTTTCAAAGGTTTGATTTTCTTTCTTCCCTCCGATCGGAAAGGTTTGCAATTCTTGTAACTTTGGCTAATTCTTGAAAAATTTCGGTGGGATTAAGGTTACAATCACGCCAAATCGGATCGGCTTCCCGGATTTCTCCTTCATCCCTCCACTCAGATATATTCTCCAAGTCGACTCAGGTATTCATATGTCCATGTCTTAGAATTTCCTAATAAGTTAGGGAAGACTAGTATGGACTTATGTATGGTGTGCACAAATGTTTGCAATACTGGCTTGAAAGTGAAAAAGGGGCCATACAAATGTTTTGTGTGAGAAATATATGTATGGAATATCCTGGTATGGCAGTCTGTAGGTCGCTGATACGGCCAAAAATAATCTGGTGATAGATTAGCTGCTGGTCTGAATTTGTGTATTTCCGTATGACCAAGGTTAGGATTTCTTGAGCATAATGAAGCACATTGTGAAGATAATTACCTTATTGGTGGCTATCTCTGCCATGTGGATTGGTCTCCTGGAGATGTCTCTCGTTCCAAGAAGCCAGACTTGGTTGGTGAGAATCTTTTAGTTACCTCTCGCTTCTCTGATCTCCTTTGCACTTGTAGATCCGCTATTTCGTGCATAGCTTGATGTTTTGAGTTTCTAAATGTTCTTCAGCTACCATATATCTCATTGTTTCACTGGGATGCTATGGATTGCTGATGGTTGGCATCGGCCTAATGCACTTTCCAACTTGTCCTCAAGAGGCAGTGTTATTGCAACAGGTATTTTGGTTTCGAATTTTCATAATTTCACTAGTGGACAAGGCTCATACGTCGACAATCTGTTTTCTACTTTCAATGGGTTCCCTCTTCGTATTTGTTTCTTTTCCTTCCGGTTGTTTTAATGGTGCTAGCATGTGTATTTTGTAAGGATTATACTGATGCTCCTCTTTGAATTTCTTCAGTATATTACTGGTAGTGTGCTGCATTTCAAAGTGCATGAGTGAATGCCTCAGTGGAAATTTCCTTGAGGGAGCTAATTCTGTTGCCTATATCTTTTTCTCTTATGTCGAATGAAGAACATCATTGAGATCATGAACTTCTAACATACTTAGTCTCTTCAAACATTTCTCGGAGAAAGTCTGTATGTGTTTTCGGTTGATACTCGAATATTATTTCTCAAGACATCGCTTGGTTTCATGCTCAGGCAATCTATGAGTTCTTGTTTAGCCTTTTAGGGTGGCACTTTGCTCCTTGTTCTACCAGTTTTCTTGGAGCATTTTGTTTAACTTATTATCCCTGGGAACATATGGAAGTGGTAAAATTATATGGCTCTGGTATCATGTATCATTGTATTTCCGTAAGTTTGACTTTGTCTCAACCTCGAGAAGCAGGTGGTCTGACATTCATAACAACACCCCATGGTATTCACTCTATGGCTTGTCAGTGACCAATCTATGTGTGTTGTTTCGGGATGGTGGGTGATCTTGGGGAAATATCGTCCCCTAAGAGCTAGTTGGGTATTTTAGGTGACCGTGGATTTTTCTTTTAGCGAGATAACAGGTTCGCATTCCTCTAGAAAAAGATACAAGAGGAGTTGCTATTAGATTTAATCTAGCAGGTGGTTTGAAGGGACTGCATGCCATATGAACTTGTGCTGCATTGAGGATGACTGTGAATTCTATTGCTAATGGGGTAAGAGGGACACATTCTACGGCAAGAGGAGTTGTCAATCACTTTAGTTTATTAACCGGCATGCCTGTGTTAAGGCTGACTTGTGGGTCAACCACAGGAGTTTGGGGTAACCTGTGTCTGACTTGACATCTAGCACAATTTCTTGCTGAGGAGGTAGCTCATGCTTATTGTGGTTGGTGTCTCTAGAAGGAGTGGTGGAAGACCATGGTGAAATATCTATGTTGTGATAATATGATGGCTCACAGCTGCAATGAGTCATATGAATTTGATCTTTCAGAATGATTGCTTCATTGTTGGACAATCTGCTGGAATCTAGCAATGTTTTCTATACCTGCCCATTTTTATGCACATTTGAGTTCAGTTAATTGTTTTTTTTAAAAATAACTAGAACATATAGTTCCCAACTGGTTTGGGATAAAGGTGATGTTGATGTTGATGAACTAGAACATATAGTTAAACTTTGTGTTGAGGCAAGAGAGTTGAATGTTTTGCAGGACGTTGTCGAGGCCAAGGATTTCCTGAAGCAAAGAGGGGTCGATGTTAATTCCGAATGATTCGACCTACTGAACTCATTTACTTACAGAGCATTCCAGTTCGAGTGGAAATTGATCTCCAAATCTTCCAGGAATAGAGCAGCTGATGAACATTTGCTTGAGCTTTTTGACAATTTTGGAGTGTTAAGTTAATCAAGTAATCAAGAAAAGTCATGCTCTTGGTGTTTATGCTTGTAGTTGAAATCGAAATTTTGTTCATCTTGTCCGCCATCCTTCGGCCAGTCTTTTAATGTATAGTCACACAGTACTCTCTCTCTATCTCTCTCTCACTTTGTGTGGGTCTTTCTTCTTTTGATTGCGTTTTCGTTCATATACTGATTGCCTTTAAGTGATTAAAGAGAGAGATAGAGAGTGAGAGAGAGAGCAGTCAGATTTGGTTAATTTACTTTCCAAATATGTTGATATGTTTGTGCAATTATTGAACTTTTTGCCTTTGCAAAAGAGGATAAGTATGCACCAAGAGGCTTCTTCAATTTGCCAGCATTCTCTGCTCTCTCACAATGAATCAGATCATAATACTAAGGAGAGCGATAAAATTAACAGACAGTAAAAGTAGAAATCACATATGGTCCAATTAAAACCAATCCTAGAAATCTTGGAAACTAGCTGTTCTCAAATGCTATATTTCCATATCAAGAGGGATAAGAAAATTCGACCCAAAAAAAAATTCCGAAAAAAATCAGAAAAAATAATAATTTGGCTTGCTTTTCAAGGCTCAAATCTTCTTTCGCCTTCTTGCCCATTGCCTCAATGTGCTTTTTGGAAGTCTCAATGGTAAGATCATATCAACATTTACCGTTTTCAGGGAAATTGCAAAGGATTTCCCTTTTTTATTTACTCACCTGCGGTAAAAAAAATTTCTAAGATGATATTCACCTGTGATAATACCATCTTTAGGCTGGCGGTGAGGGGTCTCTTCGTCCAGAAGGTATGTGGTTTGGCCATTCCACTACTCTACTTTACCTCTTCAAGTTTTCCATTTGAAATTCCACAAATTGGTTTTCTGATTAACTCTGTGACTTATTTTTCCGTAGAATGCTCGAAAGCTTGCGACTACCGGAGCTTGGCGGCATCTCATCAGAAGCAATGCCTGCTGGCCACAAGGAGGAGTGCCCTTGTTGCAATAAAGTCGACAACCAAGGAGGGAAAAACCTAGGTGCCCTTAAGAAAAATTTGCCTGTGTAGAAGAATTGAGCTGTTCAGACGGTGGAAAAAAAAGTAAGTTTCCGAAAACCTAACGAAGAAGTTTCTTTTGAAAAGCGAGAGACCCTACATGTTCATGATTAAACAACCAAGCTAGAGTACCGCAGGGGCGAAGGGAATTTCTAATGGGGCGGTGAACTACATTCGTTTTTATTTAATGCAAGAGGCAAATTTGGAAGAAACGAAAGAGAGACGAACATCAAATTCCCATTTTCTATTTAATATGCAAGCGATACATAGAGGCACGTGGGAGTTTTTTGTATCGTTGTTGGCGTCGAATTAGACAAAATTAGGTAATGCACAAACTCAAGCTATCTAATTAAAAAAGAAAAATTAGCATGGCCCATGAAAAGACCTGGGGAAACGGGCCTGCTTTTCGATGTCTAACGAAGATCGAAGGCCAATGTGGAACAAAGTTGACCTTATGCCACACAATTTAGTTTTTTAATCCTCATTAAATTTAAGATTTGTTGCTTAGATAGAGGACTATATTGCCCGAGTGCCATGCACCAATTCAATCAATTTACGAAATGTGAAAACTAGCTAATCACAGTTGTCAGCTAATCACAGTTGTCATCCATGCAAAAGTAACGACACACCCCCAATTTTTCTGCTTAATTTGTGATTTTGACCATCGGACATATTATAGGTAACGATTCATCTCATCTAATGACGTCGTGCATGACGGTCTCTCGATTTCAAATCGAATGTAGCCCTCAAATGAGGGGAGGCTTGCCGACTCTGCTTCATAGGAATCGTATACTACGTTTGGCATGAGAACTTGAAAGGAAAATGAAAGGAATGACTCCTGTGTGAAGCAATTGCTTTAAGAGAGGATTTGCTTCACTTCCTTTCTTCGGCTCTGACAAGACCCTAAGATCTAAAATCCAGCGAAGGAATGGTGGAGCTCTTTTATGTGGATCATTATTTTCAGTAGCTTGATGTGATCGCAATTGCGAAAGACTTTGTAGAGCTTCATAAATTTCAAAGCCAATAGGTAGGCTCCAAACAAGAGTTCGCATAACATTTTGTAGCAAGCTATAATTTTTTTAAAAAAACTTTGAATTCATGAGGAGCTAAGGGTGTATCTTATAATATAAGCTATTACAATAAAATCATTCTTTTTTTTTCTTTATTTTTCACGCTCGCGCTTTTTTCCTCGGAGAATTCGATTTCACAGGATCCACGTCGGAGATAGCGGGAAAACCCTCCCTACCCTCCCAAAAGAGCCGAACTCATTCAAAGTGCTATATAGTTAGCACTAGATTCGGGCATGTTCACGGGTTCCAAATCGATTTGGACCTTTTCATTATCGTTTTCATGCTTCAATTTTGCTGATTTATGATTGCCACGGGCTGAAAAATTCAGCCAAGTCCTTCCATTCATCCATCGACATGCGATCGAATCCTTCCTTCCTTCCTTCGGCTCGGGCTTGTGTGAACATGAACGCGTGCCCTTGGTGAGCAACATAGAGCAGACGAAGGGCCCGGCGACAAGTGTCGAAAGCGCGATGGCTCGACACGATTAATCATATCAAAGCAATTATTAATTCAGAAAAAAGAAAAAACTCTGCAATTCGCCCCAGCAACGTTGCTTTCCCCTACCCGGGAACCCTTTTGCTTTCTATTTTTAATTATCCAATCGTGTCGCCTACTAATCTTTACATCTCTTCCTCTTTTCTCTTCCTTTCCTCCGTTCTCTTACCGACTTTTTCCCGACAGTCTTTTGTCTCTGGAACTCACTCTGAATTAACGTGCGGTAGTCAGCCCCATTAAACTATAACCAAGCATCGTTCAGACACAATAGCTTTCCAAGTCTAACAAATGACACCTACGAGGGACATGCTTAAGCCATTTAATTTCACTCCTTTTTGAATGCCCGGAAGTGGGTGGCTTGCGGCTTGACTGGAATTTGATGGTCAGATTATTCCTATAGTATATGCCAGTGTGCCAGGGGCTCGATGCGATTGGAAGATGATGATAAAATGTGATGAATTATTGACTCGGATTAAGACCGAGCGATGTGTCTTGTAGTAGCAAATTATATTATAGTACTCGGGCTCGAATTAGCTTACGTGCGTTCCTCGCATAAACAACGAGATGATTAAGTTCTCGACCGTAAGTATAAGGTTGTCTTCCCACATGTTTAACAATTGATTTAGGGTTTTGGGGTTTGCTTGTTGGTCTTGACAAAGTCTTTGCCGAGCCCAAACACATGCTAATGATGTACCCACATGCATTCAATCAAGGGGACATTTGGTCTTTTAATATGAGTAAAAAAAGAGGCATGGAGTAGTGGGTTTAAATTGAAAAGATTGGGGCTAACGTTAGGTGAACCTGCTCATTAGGGCATGAGGTCTAGGGCAAAGGATAGCCCCCGTCTAGTACTTCACCTGAGGGATTGGGGGCAGCCTTGATAAATTATCTACAATCATATGACCTACCACTAGCGTGCTCTAATCCCCAATTTAATGATGATGTATGGGGGCGTACGTGCGTGACTCCAATCGATATTTTCTTAACAAAACGCCGATGGGCTAGTATATTGAGGAAATATTGTTAATGCCAAAAGCGCCAAACAAGCTGCTTACTCGAATTTCGACTCGCAAATTACCGGATTCGTGAAATTAATTAGGGGTTCGAGCTTTTATTGAAGTCTCGGAGTAAAGTTGCATTTGGTGTAAGTATGAAATGTCAAAAATCGGATCAAAACAAGTTATGATTCTCTCACATCCTAGAGAGAGAGAGGCGACCCCCTTGCAGTCGTTTTAGGTGACGTCGGTGGTGATACAAAAGGACGAATTAGTTCCTTCTTTTTGACTAATCTCATTTTTTTTTTTTGGGCTTTATCAAATTTTGGTCTATCTCATCTCTAGGTCTGGACAACCTATCAAGCTTTCTCATGAGAGTTCATCGGAGTTTTGCCCCTACCAAATGACGTCACCAAACGCCGAATAGACTAATTTCTGTCCGATCCGCCCCGCCTATTCTTCTCTAGGACAAGTCACTTTACTTGAGTCACATTCACATGAGCATTTACATAGCAAAATCATAACTAAGGTGATTGCATAGCGCATAAAGGTACCTTAAGTAGAAATAAATGAGGTC
>JAGVVM010005710.1:0-16749 GCA_019149425.1 Psidium friedrichsthalianum | reverse complement strand
AATACACCTTTTTCTTTCTATTTTCCATTTGATCTTATCCAAAGTAAATTGCCACGTGTCCTAATCCTATGATAACAAATGTCAAGCTCTCCTCTTCACCCACCACTCACATGCCACTTGTCAAGCCATGATTGGCTTATACTTTGACTTGGAAAACAAAGCTTGCTTGGCAAGCTCATTAAAACCTTGAATTATATATATATATATATATATATATATATATATATCTCTCTCTCTCTCTCTCATTTGACCAGCCAAACCACTCTCTCTCTTCCCTCAAGCTCATGACCACCTTTCTCCCTCTCTCTCTCTACTGTTGCCGCCGCCTCTGCTGCCCACTTTCATCGGCCGCCGACGGAAATCCGACCATTGGATTTTCGTGATTTTTAGATATGTCGTAGTCCTATCCGAGGTGAGTTCATGGAATTTTTTTTTATTCCAATCCAATGTCGTTTGGGTCTTCATTCAAGCTATTTCGTTTCGGTCAATGAATTTGTCTCAGATTTTCAGAATTTTTTGTTACGGTTCCCATTGATATATGTCAATCTCGACTGTCCCTAGAACCCATATTCATGTCATAATCTTGTTATCTAGCTTGATTTGACCTCAGTTTAGCCTTGATCAGCTTCGATTTGGACTAAATCCACCGAAATCCATCGTTGTCGTCGTCGCCACCGCCATTCACCGCCGGTCACCACCATTTCTCAGCCATATCCTTAGTCCTGTTTCAAATTTTTTAGGTAAGTTAATCCTCTAATCTTTGATTATGATGTTAAACATGCTATGGAGTAACTCTAGGGTCGATTGAGGTAAATCGGGTTAAGAAAAATTACCGAAATTGGCGTATTTGTGCAAATCGATTCTGTGGTGAGACTGTGGTATATTGTGTGGTATGTTATTTTCTGGCTGAATATAAGCTGTTGGTGGTGGTTGATGTAGGTCTCGTGAGATTCGGGTATTGAAAAATGGATTTTTGATCATTTATTAAAAAACGGGCCAAATAGTATTTGAAAGCCACTGTTCACATGCTGCACAATTTGATTTTGGTTTGAAAATGACAAGTTTTGTGGGTCCTATGTGGTTCAAATATCGAAAAATGGGTTTTTGGAGCATTTTATGCAAAATCGAGCTCGAGTAATATCTTATATTACTATTTCAAATATTTGGGGGCCCGTGTTTGTATTCAAGATAATATTTGAGGATATTCCATGAATGCTTGGAATTAATTATTTGGTCATTTTGGGTTTCACGTGAGAAATTAGGCATTTCTAATAAAATTGGGCACGTGAAACAAATTGATTGACTTGGCCATTGATGGCCATGTGGATTGAAATATATGGGAACGTGTTTTAAAAGGTGGCCTAACGTACCTGGCTGACGATTTTGCCTAAATGAATTTGAAGGATTTTATTGCCTGAAAGACGAGTGCGACGATTTTCGCGCGTTTAATTGCATATCATCGATAACTTGGTGAATATGTAGCCATGGTATAATACGTAGCCATGGAGGATGGCCCTGAGATGTCTATATGACACGGGAAATTGAAAAGATAAGTGTGCCAATCTAAGGTGCCCATATGACACAGGTTGAGGCACAGTGCACCCTGATGCGTTTGACGCGGGGTAACTGGAGCGATAAGATGCCAACTTGAGGTGTCCCATACGCGAGGTGAGGCACGGACCTGATGCGTACGATACACGGGTCGAACTTGATGCGCTTACATGATGCGGGTCAAATTGGCTGTTAAGCCAAGGCTCAAGATTGAGCGTGCATGCATATGAATTTGCATTGATTGTTCTAGATTGGACGTGCTTGATTTATATGTCTGATTATTATATTGAGCCATTGATTACCTGGTTTGATATTACTTTTATGGTTGGCCATTTTATGGTGGATTCTTTTTATCATGAGCTGCGCTTGATATTTTCTGACCTTGTGGTTTTGAATACCTGAGTTGAGACTTGAGAGTTTAGTTTGAGTAGTTTGGTGTCCTAAGAAGGGATTAGGGGTTAGCTTGCTGAGATTTGTTCTCATTGATGATCACCCTTATTTTCAGACCCCCGACCTTAGCAATGAATGCAATATCAATAAGAGAGGGGATCTTAAAGGAAATTGAGATTGCGACTCAGTTATTTTTGGGACCAGATAGAGGGATGTACATAAGATATAAGAGTATCAGATGGGTAGATGTGGGAGGAAGGGAGTGGCAAACCCACATGTTTGTAGCCTGGATGTATGGAGTAGGGTGATTGAAGTTTTGATTTGTGTATAGGTGACGTCATCCTATCGATTGTATGTGAATATTATATATGGGATGTAATATAAGGCTTGACTTGCTGTAAAGGTTTCATTTGTCTATCTATTTATCTCTTTTTGTATACGTGATTGAAGGAGCTTGTTTTTGTTGCTTATGGAGCTCTAAGGTTGTTTGGTTACGGCGAGTTTTCTGGACCGTCGTTTTCGTGAACCATTAGATCGTATAGATATGACAGGGATGTCGCGTGGCTCGTGGGTTCGGGCGTGACAAAACTTATGGCAATTCATGGAAGACAATGGTGAAATAAACAACAATTTATTCGATGGTTACCATATAACACAAATAAGAAGAAAGAAGATGGAAGACAGAAGAGAGAAAAGAGGAGAGAGCAGGTGAAGGGAAAAGAGTGGAGAGCGAAAAGTGGGAAAAGGGATTTGAAAAGGGGAAATTTTACTCGGCCACAAAAGTAGCGAAAAAAGTGTCAATGGAGTTTAGCGATGAAAACGGTTCATCGCAAAAATAACAACAAAACTAAGTTGTCGCAAATATTATCACTAATTTTTTGATGAACCCTTTTTATCGCCAATTAGTGACGAAAAAGTATGCCGTCACTAGTTAGCGATGAATTTAGCAACAAATTTGGGACAAGAGTTTTTTCGTGCTATTTTCGTTGCAAATTAGTGACAAATTATATTTCATCACTAGTTTTTTGTCACTAAAATCCCTTTGTTATTTTGTGACGAATTTGGCGATGAATTGTGCAATGAAAGTTATTTTCGTCGCTATTTTCGTCACAAATTAGCGACGAATTACCTTTCATCGCTAATTTTTTGTGACTAAAAGCCCTTTATTATTTTGCAACAAATGTGCAACAAAAGTTATTTCGTCGCAAATTAACGATGAATTATATTTTTTCACTAATTTTTAGTGACTAGAAGCCCTTTTTTTTGTAGAGTGTAATGTCGATATGGGCCATTGGTTGTTGAAATGAAAAGGGAAATCCCTTTAGACTTTCTCAGTTTCCAAAATTGGCACGAGTTATGGTGCCGCAAAAAGAGTACAAACAAAATGGAAAAGGGGGACCTCATGTACAGTAGCAACTATAACTAATCAACACCCTACAGATGCAACATTCCCACCGTTGACTTTGGTTATCCACAGAGGAGTTTTCTCTGTTTCTAGGGAAGCAGTTCTTCTGAGGGTGAGGTCCAGATCATAACGCCGCTATGCCAGAATAGGAACCATTTAGTGGTGGGGAAACTTTTCCTAAGTCCAGTTTCTTCCCATTTGGTCATTTGAGTACCTCCAGAGCCACAGCTTGTTGGCAAAACTTTCGCTCAGTTTTGGAGGTATGCCCAGCCAGTTCGCTTCTATCTTCAAGTTCGAGGCCCGATTGCAGTTTGGAGTTGGTTCCTCCTGAGCATGTAAGTTGTTTGGTCATTTCTTAATTTCCTTCTAACATCTTATTTGTTCCGATGCTGGTTGTCTCCTCCCTTTTCTTACAGGTGCCGCGGTGTCCATCCAATGTTGTGGGGGAGACCCACGATGATGATCTGCAATGGTTGAGCACAATGAGGTTTCGGAGGGTTATGTGTTAGTTATATGCCATAAAGCAACTATGTAATAGTTACATATTAGGGATTTCGGTTGTATTTCAATTTATTATTAAATTAATGGCAAAGACGTGTTTATTCATTTGTCCAATTATATATGAATAAATTCCATAAGATCAGTTGTGACTAGACCTATTCTTGAGACGTCAAGAATATGTGTGGTAGGTTCATAGTTAGACTGAATCTTTAAATTGTTCTCGGTCGATGGATCATTGAGTGGATATTAATGATCCTGTTGAGACCGATGTGTTCTTAATTTTGCTTTTAAGTATTGGATACTTAAATGAATGACGAGTCACGAGTCATTAGGTATTGCGATGCCCGAATTGGAACACAGGTGCTTGTGTCAGACAAGTTCACTGAACGTGACACACATTTAACGATTAGCGACATGGAAGATTTTAGCGTGGTCAATGTCTAATCGTTCATGCTCAAGTCTTGTGTAAATAATCCTTAGACCTGAGGCACAGTGTTGACTTGTACGTTGGATGACTATAGTTCATAAGTGCGCATATTGGCGGTTCGTTGATCTGTCTCTGTACTTAATGGTTATAGGTCGTGCACATACGAAGTCACACGTGTGCGCAAAATGGAATCTGTCTCCTTGTTACATGCAAGGTATGATGTCCTATGCAATCTAGTTATGACAATGCATTGAAATCCTCGACCGGGGTTGTAACCGAGAATAAAATGTTTATGTCTCATACAAATGCATGTAAATTAGATTTGTGCATATGATCGAATTGGTGGCTTGACAAATATTCCATGGCCTTTGTTCGATTGGGACATAGTAAGACAGAGGGATTGAATTACACTGTAGCTAGAGCTGATAGGTTCATTATGTTCTTAAAATATTCACACTGTCTGGGTAGCCATGACATATTGCTAGATGTCACTCGTGGCTTGTAGGACCTATGGTTGATCGGGACAATCGATTCTCTTGGAGGTACTAATGTGTTAGTATTTGTCTTACTATCAGCTCAGTGATGAACCTAGGGATGTCACACACCTTAACCAATACATGACGATGTTGAACTGAAAATATGATATTGCAAATATGTTGCAATCACGACTATCAAATTTATCGGATTGAAATTAAATTAAATTGGATTTAATTTGATTCTTAATTTTGGTCATGGACGTATGTGCATACGATGCGCGCGCACGCTTAAAATGGACACATATTGATGTATCCAAAATGCACGCATGTGGTTTTTATTAAATTATATATAGATATAATTTATAAATATATTTATATACATTATTTTATTAAAGTTATGTTCCACGCACATAATGTTGTGCGTGCAATGAATGTGGTCAGCACAAACAATTGTGCTGACCATGTTTCTTTTATATAATAATAATTAAATAAAAAAAAAGGGATCAAAAGGTCAAAAAGTCAAAAAAGGTTCAATTAGTTGGACTCGGTCAACAAGAGAAGTTGAACGTGGCCAGTTCTCTTCCTGACTTACGCCTCACACGATCGCAGATGTGCATTTTTGTGCAGAAAAATGCGCAACGTGCACGATCAGTAACCATTCCTGATCGTGCGCGTAGTGTATTGCTCCTTTGACGTTTTAATCTGCAAAAAGTTGCAGAAAGAAAGAGGATAGCGTGCGTAAATCAGTGTGTGTGTCCGTGAGAAAACTAGAGAGGAAAAACCAGAAAATTCTCTCTACGTTTTCTACTCTTGCGGTGACCGAAAAACTAAGTACGTGGAGAGTTTTCATCACGAGATTGCTAGCACAATCAAGTGTGGAGTTTTTCCGCGTCGTCTTTCTTCCATTCGTCGTACGATTGGTGGTGTGTCTGAACTAGAGGTTCGACGCTTGTGGGACTTGTACCGAAGAACATTTAGACCAATCCGTTTCAAGCACGCTACAAGAGGTAATCGTTTAACCTTCATCGTTTAATTTGATTTTTGATTGAAACGCACGAACAACGCCTCTGGAGATACATGTATGGGTATTTTATTTTCGCTGCGTTTATTGTTATTTTTACCTATGCATGTTGCGTGAATCCCAACATTATGTTCTATGAGTTGGTCACGGGTGAGCGCTACATTTTTACCAGAGGAGGCGCGTTTTAAGTTCCTGTTGCCCCTCCTAGGGATGCTTTTCTGGACCCAAAGGCGTGGCATGAGAGCTTTTGGCTGGCATTCCAAGTCCCTTAAGAGTCTGAGGGGCATAGATTATACGGCCTGGTTTAGATAGCATCCTGTCACATTCCTGATGGCATAGGAGAAGGTGCAAGGAGGTCAGGCTATCGGCAGTATGTCTTTTGAGGCTAATAAGCTTGTGGCCCGTCGCTTGATCTCTAAGAGAAGTACCAACAGTGCCTTGTTGCCTCCCAAAAGCCAGAGGACGCGCATTGGGAAGCCCAGAAGTGGAAGGTGAAGGCACATAGCATAGAATTGATGAACTGCCTGTTAACTAAGCAGAAGGCCTTGGTGATCTCGGTCAAATCAGCAATTTCCATCCCATAATCTCATGAGACCTCACATCGAGCCAAACTAAGATTGAGGTACTAGACGGAAAAAAGATAGCTTAGTTGTTGCGCTGTCATTACTTACCTGTTATGAACATAATATCAGAATTACTTTCACTTTCCTGTCCTAGATCGACTAATTGAAAACTGTTCTTATGAGCCTTAACATACACTTTTGCTTATTCTCAATTGTGAATTAAGATACCGTCAATCAATTCTGACCGTTCCTAGTGGGTTGTCATGAAGATTAGCTATCATGAGGACGATTGTTACTGTACGTCCAAGAAGAGGTGTGCTTGAGTGGGCCTCATGCAAAGGTGCCTTTCAAACGGCTACCTTGTTATCTATAAAAGATATGGATAAGGTCTGAAGAAGTACGTTAGATAATGTCAAGTATAGATGACGAAAGAATGAACATACGTTCTATCAACGCTCTAGGATTCTCTCAAGAACAGAGTGATAACTAGGCAAAGGCAAAACATCATTAATTTGGCAATCAAATAGGCATTTACATTGTGAAGCATGAATTTCTTTCTGAGTGTGATTAATTCGGACTACTAAGGTTGAAGATTCATTGAGAATGCATCGGGGTTGAACGATTTCTTGGGTGCTTCCAGTGCCAAATATAGATAGAGGTTACTGTCTTACTTGTTGTTAGAGTTAATAACAAGAAGTACGACTAACCTCTATCGATATTTGATTGTGGAAGCACCCAAGAATATCGTTGAACCACCGATGCATTCTCAACAAATCTTCAACCTGTAGTAGTCCGAATATAATCACAATCAGAAAGAAATTCATGCTTCACAATGTAAATGCCTATTTGATTTTCAAATTAATGATGTTTTGCCTTTGTTTGTTTGTCTGTTCTTGAGAGAGGGAGAGAGCGTTGATAGAACGTATGTTCATTCTTTCGTCATCTATACTTGACATTATCTAACGTACTTCTTCAGACCTTATCCATATCTTTTATAGATAACAAGGTAGCCGTTTGAAAGGCACCTTTGCATGAGGCCCACTCAAGCACACCTCTTCTTGGACGTACAGTAACAATCGTCCTCATGATAGCTAATCTTCATGACAAAGTTCTAGGTTTTGTCAGAATTGATTGACGGTATCTTAATTCACAATTGAGAATAAGCAAAAGTGTATGTTAAGGCTCATAAGAACAGTTTTCAATTAGTCGATCTAGGAACAGGAAAGTGAAAGTAATTCTGATATTATGTTCATATACAGGTAAGTAATGACAGCGCAACAACTAAGCTATCTTTTTTCCGTCAAGTACCTCAATCTTAGTTTGGCTCGATGTGAGGTCTCATGAGATTATGGGATGGAAATTGCTGATTTGACCGAGATCACCAAGGCCTTCTGCTTAGTTAACAGGCAGTTCATCAATTCTATGCTATGTGCCTTCACCTTCCACTTCTGGGCTTCCCAATGCGCGTCCTCTGGCTTTTGGGAGGCAACAAGGCACTGTTGGTACTTCTCTTAGAGATCAAGCGACGGGCCACAAGCTTATTAGCCTCAAAAGACATACTGCCGATAGCCTGACCTCCTTGCACCTTCTCCTATGCCATCAGGAATGTGACAGGATGCTATCTAAACCAGGCCGTATAATCTATGCCCCTCAGACTCTTAAGGGACTTGGAATGCCAGCCAAAAGCTCTCATGCCACGCCTTTGGGTCCAGAAAAGCATCCCTAGGAGGGGCAACAGGAACTTAAAACGCGCCTCCTCTGGTAAAAATGTAGCGCTCACCCGTGACCAACTCATAGGAACATAATGTTGGGATTCACGCAACATGCATAGGTAAAAATAACAATAAACGCAGCGAAAATAAAATACCCATACATGTATCTCCAGAGGCGTTGTTCGTGCGTTTCAATCAAAAATCAAATTAAACGATGAAGGTTAAACGGATTACCTCTTGTAGCGTGCTTGAAACGGATTGGTCTAAATGTTCTTCGGTACAAGTCCCACAAGCGTCGAACCTCTAGTTCAGACACACCACCAATCGTACGACGAATGGAAGAAAGACGACGCGGAAAAACTCCACACTTGATTGTGCTAGCAATCTCGTGATGAAAACTCTCCACGTACTTAGTTTTTCGGTCACCGCAAGAGTAGAAAACGTAGAGAGAATTTTCTGGTTTTTCCTCTCTAGTTTTCTCACGGACACACACACTGATTTACGCACGCTATCCTCTTTCTTTCTGCAACTTTTTGCAGATTAAAACGTCAAAGGAGCAATACACTACGCGCACGATCAGGAATGGTTACTGATCGTGCACGTTGTGCATTTTTCTGCACAAAAATGCACAATCTGCGATCGTGTGAGGCGTAAGTCAGGAAGAGAAACTGGCCACGTTCAACTTCTCTTGTTGACCGAGTCCAACTAATTGAACCTTTTTTGACTTTTTGACCTTTTGATCCCTTTTTTTTTATTTAATTATTATTATATAAAAGAAACATGGTCAGCACAATTGTTTGTGCTGACCACATTCATTGCACGCACAACATTATGTGCGTGGAACATAACTTTAATAAAATAATGTATATAAATATATTTATAAATTATATCTATATATAATTTAATAAAAACCACATGCGTGCATTTTGGATACATCAATATGTGTCCATTTTAAGCGTGCGCGCGCATCGTATGCACATACGTCCATGACCAAAATTAAGAATCAAATTAAATCCAATTTAATTTAATTTCAATCCGATAAATTTGATAGTCGTGATTGCAACATATTTGCAATATCATATTTTCAGTTCAACATCGTCATGTATTGGTTAAGGTGTGTGACATCCCTAGGTTCATCACTGAGCTGATAGTAAGACAAATACTAACACATTAGTACCTCCAAGAGAATCGATTGTCCCGATCAACCAATAGGTCCTACAAGCCACGAGTGACATCTAGCAATATGTCATGGCTACCCAGACAGTGTGAATATTTTAAGAACATAATGAACCTATCAGCTCTAGCT
This sequence comes from Psidium friedrichsthalianum, assembly GCA_019149425.1. Taxonomy (NCBI): domain Eukaryota; kingdom Viridiplantae; phylum Streptophyta; class Magnoliopsida; order Myrtales; family Myrtaceae; genus Psidium; species Psidium friedrichsthalianum. The sequence goes on along the minus strand of JAGVVM010005710.1, from coordinate 7,397 downwards.
ACAGTGTAATTCAATCCCTCTGTCTTACTATGTCCCAATCGAACAAAGGCCATGGAATATTTGTCAAGCCACCAATTCGATCATATGCACAAATCTAATTTACATGCATTTGTACGAGACATAAACATTTTATTCTCGGTTACAACCCCGGTCGAGGATTTCAATGCATTGTCATAACTAGATTGCATAGGACATCATACCTTGCATGTAACAAGGAGACAGATTCCATTTTGCGCACACGTGTGACTTCGTATGTGCACGACCTATAACCATTAAGTACAGAGACAGATCAACGAACCGCCAATATGCGCACTTATGAACTATAGTCATCCAACGTACAAGTCAACACTGTGCCTCAGGTCTAAGGATTATTTACACAAGACTTGAGCATGAACGATTAGACATTGACCACGCTAAAATCTTCCATGTCGCTAATCGTTAAATGTGTGTCACGTTCAGTGAACTTGTCTGACACAAGCACCTGTGTTCCAATTCGGGCATCGCAATACCTAATGACTCGTGACTCGTCATTCATTTAAGTATCCAATACTTAAAAGCAAAATTAAGAACACATCGGTCTCAACAGGATCATTAATATCCACTCAATGATCCATCGACCGAGAACAATTAAAGATTCAGTCTAACTATGAACCTACCACACATATTCTTGACGTCTCAAGAATAGGTCTAGTCACAACTGATCTTATGGAATTTATTCATATATAATTGGACAAATGAATAAACACGTCTTTGCCATTAATTTAATAATAAATTGAAATACAACCGAAATCCCTAATATGTAACTATTACATAGTTGCTTTATGGCATATAACTAACACATAACCCTCCGAAACCTCATTGTGCTCAACCATTGCAGATCATCATCGTGGGTCTCCCCCACAACATTGGATGGACACCGCGGCACCTGTAAGAAAAGGGAGGAGACAACCAGCATCGGAACAAATAAGATGTTAGAAGGAAATTAAGAAATGACCAAACAAACTTACATGCTCAGGAGGAACCAACTCCAAACTGCAATCGGGCCTCGAACTTGAAGATAGAAGCGAACTGGCTGGGCATACCTCCAAAACTGAGCGAAAGTTTGCCAACAAGCTGTGGCTCTGGAGGTACTCAAATGACCAAATGGGAAGAAACTGGACCTTAGGAAAAAGTTTCCCCACCACTAAATGGTTCCTATTCTGGGCATAGCGGCGTTATGATCTGGACCTCACCCTCAGAAGAAACTGCTTCCCTAGAAACAGAGAAAACTCCTCTGTGGATAACCAAAGTCAACGGTGGGAATGTTGCATCTGTAGGGTGTTGATTAGTTATAGTTGCTACTGTACATGAGGTCCCCCTTTTCCATTTTGTTTGTACTCTTTTTGCGGCAACCATAACTCGTGCCAAATTTTGGAAACTGAGAAAGTCTAAAGGGATTTCCCTTTTCATTTCAACAACCAATGGCCCATATCGACATTACACTCTACAAAAAAAAGGGGCTTCTAGTCACTAAAAATTAGTGAAAAAATATAATTCATCGTTAATTTGCGACGAAAATAACTTTTGTTGCACATTTGTTGCAAAATAATAAAGGGCTTTTAGTCACAAAAAATTAGCGATGAAAGGTAATTCGTCGCTAATTTGTGACGAAAATAGCGACGAAAATAACTTTCATTGCACAATTCATCGCCAAATTCGTCACAAAATAACAAAGGGATTTTAGTGACAAAAAACTAGTGATGAAATATAATTTGTCACTAATTTGCAACGAAAATAGCAACGAAAAAACTCTTGTCCCAAATTTGTTGCTAAATTCATCGCTAACTAGTGACGGCATACTTTTTCGTCACTAATTGGCGATAAAAAGGGTTCATCAAAAAATTAGTGATAATATTTGCGACAACTTAGTTTTGTTGTTATTTTTGCGATGAACCGTTTTCATCGCTAAACTCCATTGACACTTTTTTCGCTACTTTTGTGGCCGAGTAAAATTTCCCCTTTTCAAATCCCTTTTCCCACTTTTCGCTCTCCACTCTTTTCCCTTCACCTGCTCTCTCCTCTTTTCTCTCTTCTGTCTTCCATCTTCTTTCTTCTTATTTGTGTTATATGGTAACCATCGAATAAATTGTTGTTTATTTCACCATTGTCTTCCATGAATTGCCATAAGTTTTGTCACGCCCGAACCCACGAGCCACGCGACATCCCTGTCATATCTATACGATCTAATGGTTCACGAAAACGACGGTCCAGAAAACTCGCCGTAACCAAACAACCTTAGAGCTCCATAAGCAACAAAAACAAGCTCCTTCAATCACGTATACAAAAAGAGATAAATAGATAGACAAATGAAACCTTTACAGCAAGTCAAGCCTTATATTACATCCCATATATAATATTCACATACAATCGATAGGATGACGTCACCTATACACAAATCAAAACTTCAATCACCCTACTCCATACATCCAGGCTACAAACATGTGGGGTTGCCACTCCCTTCCTCCCACATCTACCCATCTGATACTCTTATATCTTATGTACATCCCTCTATCTGGTCCCAAAAATAACTGAGTCGCAATCTCAATTTCCTTTAAGATCCCCTCTCTTATTGATATTGCATTCATTGCTAAGGTCGGGGGTCTGAAAATAAGGGTGATCATCAATGAGAACAAATCTCAGCAAGCTAACCCCTAATCCCTTCTTAGGACACCAAACTACTCAAACTAAACTCTCAAGTCTCAACTCAGGTATTCAAAACCACAAGGTCAGAAAATATCAAGCGCAGCTCATGATAAAAAGAATCCACCATAAAATGGCCAACCATAAAAGTAATATCAAACCAGGTAATCAATGGCTCAATATAATAATCAGACATATAAATCAAGCACGTCCAATCTAGAACAATCAATGCAAATTCATATGCATGCACGCTCAATCTTGAGCCTTGGCTTAACAGCCAATTTGACCCGCATCATGTAAGCGCATCAAGTTCGACCCGTGTATCGTACGCATCAGGTCGTCGTGCCTCACCTCGCGTATGGGACACCTCAAGTTGGCATCTTATCGCTCCAGTTACCCCGCGTCAAACGCATCAGGGTGCACTGTGCCTCAACCTGTGTCATATGGGCACCTTAGATTGGCACACTTATCTTTTCAATTTCCCGTGTCATATAGACATCTCAGGGCCATCCTCCATGGCTACGTATTATACCAATGGCTACATATTCACCAAGTTATCGATGATATGCAATTAAACGCGCGAAAATCGTCGCACTCGTCTTTCAGGCAATAAAATCCTTCAAATTCATTTAGGCAAAATCGTCAGCCAGGTACGTTAGGCCACCTTTTAAAACACGTTCCCATATATTTCAATCCACATGGCCAATCAATGGCCAAGTCAATCAATTTGTTTCACGTGCCCAATTTTATTAGAAATGCCCAATTTCTCACGTGAAACCCAAAATGACCAAATAATTAATTCCAAGCATTCATGGAATATCCTCAAATATTATCTTGAATACAAACACGGGCCCCCAAATATTTGAAATAGTAATATAAGATATTACTCGAGCTCGATTTTGCATAAAATGCTCCAAAAACCCATTTTTCGATATTTGAACCACATAGGACCCACAAAACTTGTCATTTTCAAACCAAAATCAAATTGTGCAGCATGTGAACAGTGGCTTTCAAAATACTATTTGGCCCGTTTTTTAATAAAATGATCAAAAATCCATTTTTCAATACCCGAATCTCACGAGACCTACATCAACCACCACCAACAGCTTATATTCAGCCAAGAAAATAACATACCACACAATATACCACAGTCTCACCACAGAATCGATTTGCACAAATACGCCAATTTCGGTAATTTTTCTTAACCCGATTTACCTCAATCGGACCCTAGAGTTACTCCATAGCATGTTTAACATCATAATCAAAGATTAGAGGATTAACTTACCTAAAAAAATTTGAAACAGGACTAAGGATATGGCTGAGAAATGGTGGTGACCGGCGGTGAATGGCGGTGGCGACGACGACAACGATGGATTTCGGTGGATTTAGTCCAAATCGAAGCTGATCAAGGCTAAACTGAGGTCAAATCAAGCTAGATAACAAGATTATGACATGAATATGGGTTCTAGGGACAGTCGAGATTGACATATATCAATGGGAACCGTATAAAAAATTCTGAAAATCTGAGACAAATTCATTGACCGAAACGAAATAGCTTGAATGAAGACCCAAACGACATTGGATTGGAATAAAAAAAAATTCCATGAACTCACCTCGGATAGGACTACGACATATCTAAAAATCACGAAAATCCAATGGTCGGATTTCCGTCGGCGGCCGATGAAAGTGGGCAGCAGAGGCGGCGGCAACAGTAGAGAGAGAGAGGGAGAAAGGTGGTCATGAGCTTGAGGGAAGAGAGAGAGTGGTTTGGCTGGTCAAATGAGAGAGAGAGAGAGAGATATATATATATATATATATATATATATATATATAATTCAAGGTTTTAATGAAGCTTGCCAAGCAAGCTTTGTTTTCCAAGTCAAAGTATAAGCCAATCATGGCTTGACAAGTGGCATGTGAGTGGTGGGTGAAGAGGAGAGCTTGACATTTGTTATCATAGGATTAGGACACGTGGCAATTTACTTTGGATAAGATCAAATGGAAAATAGAAAGAAAAAGGTGTATGGCAACGGGACCGATTGGGCCAATTTTTGGATATCAAAACGAAGTAAATGACGACGCGAATGCAGGCCAAACATCTAAACTCTAAAAATAAGCACGAATAACCAACTAGGAAGCCTAAAGCGAGTCGAGGGCAAAACGGTAACTTCTAACTTATGAATGTCCAAAATTCGGGATGTTACAAGTTTCATCAATATTAAGTAATTTTTTTTTTTAGGGTACTTGTCTATGTGAAACATTATAATTCTCATCAAATTGAGTATTTTCTACTACAAAAAATTTAGCCAAATACTTGGGTAAGTCTTCTTGACTTGGTAATTTTTTTTTTCACTTGAAATCTTTTTAGGTGTTAAAGTTGGCGAATACTTCGAGAACTGTCATTTCTTATACCAAGCATGCCCACGTGAGCTTAGGAAAACTGAAGTATGAACCAACAAGATGTAATCCCTATGCACAAAATGCGGGGCTCCAGGGCAGCATCCTCGAAACGGGGGTCCCGCTGACTGGTCAGCGAGTGACGGTTCTGCTTCCTAGCGAGCGGACAGCTGCCCTACTCATCGGTGCATGGGTGAGAACTCGGGGGCAACACCCTAGAAATGACATTCGGTTTAGGCTTTTCTTTTTTAAGTTGGCCCCATTTATTGTGCGATCAAAGGTTATTCGGATAGGCTACAATTTTGGGCTTATTTTTTAAATCTTACATGCTATACTTGTATGAGAGATCATTATAACCAGTGGTTGTGTTGAAAACCTAAAAATATAGTGTAATTCCTATGCAGGACATAGCCCTATTTTGAGGTGAACATGGTTAAATTTGTGTGTCATCATTTGTTTTTTCTATCTTTTGAGTGATTCATCGCTAAATTTGTTGTTAATTAGCGACGACACAACATGTTCGTCACTAATTGGCGATTACGACTTTTGTGGTCACTAATTAGCAATGATAAAAACTAGTCATTGCTAATTAGTGACTTTTTTGTTGGGTGAATTTAATATAAAAGGTCATCACTAATTTCGTCACGAATTGGAGTTGTCGCTAATTTCATCGCAAAATTAGCGACGATAACTCCTAGTGGTCGCTAATTAGCGACGATAATTCCTGGTTGTCACTAATTAGCAATGCCAACTCCTGGTTGTCGCTAATTAGTGACAAGACTCCTTTTCATCACTAATTATTGATGATATTGGCGACCTTTTTTTTTGGTGAATTTTTATTATAATTGGTCCTCGCTAATTTCGTTGCTAATTGGGGTTGTCACTAATTTCATCGCAAAATTAACAACAATAACTTCTAGTCGTCTCTAATTAGCGACAAGAATACTTTTCGTCGCTAATTGGTGACGATAATTCCTCGTCATTAGTAATTAACGACGCCAACTCCTAGTCGGGGAATTTGCTTTGTAAAGATTTTCACTTCTTCCACCAATGCTTGGTTTCTTTGATTTAGGGGAATGTTCCTTTTTTTGTGCTGGATATCCAAACTATTCATTGCTATATACCTTTTTCTATGTAGATTTTCTTTCTTATGATTTCTTTTCTTCTTTTGGTTAAGAGAGTTGTCTAAAGCTTTTTTTTTGTATGACAAATATAAAGGCCTATATTTCTTGTTTATGGCTTTACCTGGGAATAAGGTGACTGATTGGTTAGAAGATTTTCTTGCAGGATCACTTGGAATTGGATTTACACCACATGTGATCACTGTTAAACCTGGAGAGGTTCTCTTTGGGCTTTTTAATTCTCTTCTTGTGTTTTCTCGGGCTGCATCTTTTCTGTGAAATTTGTAGTAGTGATTCTAGAATATAATTATTTAAACCATGAATGTTTTCTGGTTTATACTGATAAAACCTTCATAAAGTTACTGAATTACATTTGCGAATAACACTGGCCCCTTCAAATATATTACGGAAACACTTCTCTTAGGCTTTATTTTGATAAAGTTATTGCATCTTCAAGAACATTTCATTTTTCTTGAGATAATATGAAGACACTTCTCTCGGGTTTTGATATTTATACATGTTTTCTACGGATAAAAGATAAAATTGTGGTTGAGCAAGTATAACAAGAATCCTCATTGGTTTTATCGTCGGGAGGCCCCTCTAAATATATGAAAGCTAATTTCATCACTAAATTATTTCACAATTTAGTTAATTGGCGATGATTTTTTTTTCTAAAAAAAGCATTCGTCGCAAAATAACAAAAAATTTTGTAGTAGAATTTTCATTGCAATTTAGCAACGAAAGTTACAGTTTTTCATGGCTAACGAATTACTGATGAATTTTTTTCATGGAAAATGTCATTGCTAGATTTTGTTAATTTGCTAATCGGCGACGACCTTTTGCAACAAAAATAAATTCATTGCTAAATTTGCAATGAATTTTCCACGAATAGAGTTCGTGAAAAATTAGCAACGAATTCATTTTCATCACAATTTAGCAACGAAAGATAAAAAAATCCCGTCACTAAATTTTGTGAACCGAGTTGGCGACAAAATTCTTTTCGTTGCCATTTTCGTCACAAATACCATTGCCGAACCTTCATCGCTAATTAGCAACAAATTTTCCTATGAATAGAGTTCATGGCAAATTAGCAACGATTTGCAATTTAGCGATGAAAGATTTAAAAAAAAAATTGTCGCTAAATTTTGTGACCCAAGTTGGCGATGAAGTTCTTTTCATTGCTATTTTCGTCGCAACTTT